>SJYQ01002185.1:53641-65936 GCA_006410935.1 Redunca redunca
ATACTCCCTAATTTCAAGCTATACTATAAAGATAAATGGTAACCCACTACAGTATTCCAGACAGGTAGAGGAGCCTGGTGGGCTACAGTACATGGGGATGCAAAGGGCCAAACACAAATGAGCAACTAAGAATGCATGCAGAATAATCAAAACAGTATTTTTTTGGCACAAAAACAGACACAAAAATCAATGCAACAGAACACAGAGAACAGAAAGGAACCCACACTTATACAGTCCAATTATTCTGTGACAAAGAATGCAAGAATATACAATGGGAAATAAATATTCTCTTTACTAAATGGTGTTGGGAACCTGGACAGCTACATGCAAAATAATTAAACTGGACTATTTTTCACACTGAAAACATAATTAAATGCAAAATGAATTAACAACTCAGGTGGAGAATTTGAAAGCATAAAAATCCTAGAAGAAAACAGGCAGTTCTCTTTGACATTGGGCTTTAACAATACTTTTTGTTTCGTTAATTTATTTATTTTAATTGCAGGCTAATTATTTACAATATTGTACTGGTTTTTGCCATACCTTGACATGAATCAGCCATGGGTGTACATGTGTTCCCCATCCTGACCCTCCCTCCCACCTCCCTCCCCATCCCATCCTTTAGGGTCATCCCAGTTTTGTTTTTGTTTTTTTTTATCTTCTCAGGAAAAAGTAACAACAGCAAAAATAAACAAATGCGACTTCCTCAACCTAAAAAGCTTTTGCAAGGCAAAGGAAACTATCAACAAAATGAAAAAGCCACCTTCTGAATGGAAGACAATATTTGTAAATGATATACTTGATAAAGAGTAAATGTGTAAAATATACAGGAAACTCATAAAATTCAAAATCAAAGAAAATATTAAAGAGTGCACAAGGGAACTAATTTTTTTGAGAAAAAAATACAAACAAATGGCCAACAGGAACATTAAAAGATGTTCAGTTTCACTAATCTTTGGGTGAATGNGTGAATGAGCTTTCACCAGAGTCAGCTTTCACCTCACATCTGTCTGAATGACTATCATCAAAAGGAACAAAAATAATTCAATTAAAAGGGCAGAGGGAAAGAACAAGTAAAAGAAGAGCTTGCTCTAATCTGCTAAGAAGCTATGTTGTTCAGTCACTCACGTATCCAACTCTTTGCAACCCCATGGACTGCAGCATACTAGGCTTCACTTTCCTTCATTATCTCCTGGATTTAACTCAAACTCACGTCCACTGAGTCAATGATGCCATTGAAATATCTCATTCACTGTCACCCCATTCTCCTTCTACCTTCATTATTTCCCAGCATCAGGGTCTTTTCAATTGAGTTGACTCTTCCCATCAGGTGGTCAAAGTACTGGAGCTTCAGCTTCAGCATCATTCCTTTGAATGAATATTCAGAGTTGATTCTTTAAGGATTGACTGCTTTGATCTCTTTGAATTCCAAGAGACTGTTTAAGAGTCTTCACCAGCAACACAGTTTGAAATCATAAAACTCAGTTTTCAGCCTTCTTTATGGTTCAACTCTCACATCTGTACACAACCATTGGAAAAACCATGACTATAGGGACCTTTGCCAGCAAATAAATGTCTCAGCTATTTAATATGCTGTCTCAGTTCAATTGAGTTCAGTAGCTCAATTGTGTCTGACTCTTTTTGACCCCATGGACTACAGCATACAGGCTTCTCTGTCCACCACCAATTCCCAGAGCTTACTCAAACTCATGTCCATGGAGTCGGTGGTGCTATCCAACTATCTCATCCCCTGTCTACCTTTTCTCTTTCTGCCTTCAATACTTCCCAGCATTAGGGTCCTTTACAATGAGTCAGTTCTTCACATCAGATGGCCAAAATATTGGAGTTTCAGCTTCAGCATTAATCCTTTCAATGAATATACAGGATTGATTTCCCTTAGGATGGACTTGTTGGATCTCCTTGCAGTCCAAGAGACTCTCTCCAGCATCACAGTTCAAAAGCATCGATTCTTCAGCTCTCAGCTTTCTTTATAGTCCAACTCTCACATCTATACATGACTACTGGAAAAACCATAACTTTGACTAGATGGACTTTTGTTGGCAAAGTAATGTCTCTGTTTTTTAATATGCTGTCTAGGTTGATCATAGCTTTTCTATCAAGAAGCAAGTGTCTTTTAATTTCATGGCTGCAGTCACCATCTGCAGTGATTTTGCAGCCCCCCAAACTAAAGTTTGTCACTGTTTCTGGTATTTCCCAATTTATTTGCCATGAAGTGATAGGACCAGATGCCATGATCTTAGTTTTTGTAACATTGATTTTTAAGCAAACTTTTCCATTCTCCTCTTTCACTTTCCTCAAGATGCTCTTTAGTTCTCTACTTTCAGCCATAAGGGCAGTGTCATCTGAATATCTGAGGTTCTTGATATTTCTCCTGGCAAACTTGATTCCACCTTGTACTTCATCCAGCCCAGCATTTCGTGTGGTGTACTCTGCACATAAATAAGCAGGGTGATATTATATGGCCTTGACATACTCCTTTCCCGATTTGGAACCAGTCTGTTCTTCCGTGTCCCATTCTAACTGTTACTTCTTAACCTGGATATAGATTTCTCAAGAGGCAGGTCAGTTGGTCTGGTATTCCCATCTCCTGAAGATTTTCCACTGTTTGTTGTGATCCACACAGTCAAAGGGTTAGGCAGAGTCAATAAAGCAGAAGTAGATGGTTTTCTGAAACTCTCTTGCTTTTTTGATGGTCCAGTGGATATTGGCAATTTAATCTCTGGTTCCTCTACCTTTTCTAATTCAGCTTGAACATATGGAAGTTCATGGATCACGTGTTGTTGAAGCCTGGCTTGGATAATTTTAAGCATTACTTTGCTAGCATGTGAGATGAGTGCAGTCATGTAGTAGATTGAACATTCTCTGGCATTGCCTTTCTTTGGGATTGGAAAGAAAACTGACCTTTTCCAGTCCTATGGCCACTGCTGAGTTTTCCACATTTGCTGGCATATTGAGTGCAGCACTTTCACGGCATATTTTAGTATTTGAAATAAATATAGAACACTGAAAGATGAACTCCCTAGGTTAGTACGTGCCCAATATGCTACTGGAGATCTTTAGAGAAATAACTTCAGAAAGAATGAACAGACAGAGCCAAAGCAAAAACAACACCCAGATGTGGATGTGACTGATGATGGAAGTAAAGTCCGAGGCTGTAAAGAGCAATATTGAATAGGAATCTGGAATGTTAGATCCATGAATTAGAGCAAATTGGAAGAGGTTAAACAGGAGATGGCAAGAGTGAACACCGACATTTTAGGAATCAGTGAACTAAAACGGACTGAAATGGGTAAATTTAACTCAGATGATCATTATATCTACTATTGTGGGCAAGAATCCCTTAGAAGAAATGGAGTAGCCATCATAGTCAACAAAAGAATCCAAAATGCAGTACTTGGATGCAATCTCAAAAGTGACAGACTGATCTCTGTTTGTTTCCAAGGCAAACCATTCAATATCACAGTAATCCAAGTCTATACCCTGACCAGTTAATGCTGAAGAAGCTGAAGTTGAACAGTCCCATGAAGACCTACAAGACCTTCTAGAACTAACACTCAAAAAAAGATGTTCTTTTCATTATAGAGGACTGGAATGCAAAAGTAGGAAGTCAAGAGATACCTGGAGAACAGGCAAATTTGGTCTTGGAGTACAAAACGAAGCAGGGCAAAGGCTAATAGAGTTTTGCCAAGAGAACACACTGGTCACAGCAAATACCCTCTTCCAACAACAGGAGAGAAGACTCTACACATGGACCTCACCAGATGGTCAATTTCAAAATCAGATACATTATGTTCTTTATAGCCAAAGATGGAGAACCTCTATACAATCAGCAAAAACAAGACTGGGAGCTAACTGTGGCTCAGATCATGGATTCCTTATTGCCAAATTCAGACTTATATTGAAGAAAGTTGGGAAAACTACTAGACCATTCAGGAATAACCTATATAATCCCTTACAATTATACAGTGGAAGTGACAAATAGATTCAAGGGATTAGATCTGATAGACAGAGTGCCTGAAGAACTAAGGACAGAAGTTTGTGACATTGTAGAGGAGGCAGTGATCAAGACCATCCCCAAGAAAAAGAAATGCAAAAAGGCAAAATGGCTGTCTGAGAAGGCATTACGAATAGATGAGAAAAGCAGTGAAAGGCAAAGGAGAAAAGGAAAGATATACCCATTTGAATGTAGAGTTCTAAAAAATAGCACAAAGGATAAGAAAGCCTTCCTCAGTGATCAATGCAAAGAAATAGAGGAAAAACAATAGAATGGGAAAAACTAGAGATCTCTTTAGAAGAAAACTAGAACATTTCATGCAAAGATGTGCACAATAAAGGACAGAAATTGTATGGACCTAACAATGGAGAAGGCAATGGCACCCCACTCAAGTACTCTTGCCTGGAAAATCCCATGGACGGAGGAGCTTGGTGGGCTACAGTCCATGGGGTCGCTAAGAGTCGGACACGACTGAGCGACTTCACTTTCACTTTTCACTTTCATGCGTTGGAGAAGGAAATGGCAACCCACTCCAGTGTTCTTGCCTAGAGAATCCCAGGGACGAGGGAGCCTGGTGGGCTGCCATCTATGGGGTCGCACAGAGTTGGACACGACTGAAGCGACTTAGCAGCAGCAGCAGCAACAGTGGAGAAGGAAATGGCAACCCACTTCAGTATTCTTGCCTGGAGAATCCCATGGATGGAGGAGCTTGGTGGGCTACAGTTCACAGTTTGCAAAGAGTTGGACATGACTGAGCAACTTCACTTTCACTCTCTAACAGAAGCAGAAGATATAAGAAGAGGTGGCAAGAATACACAGAAAAACTATGCAAAAAACTATCTGGGTCATGATCCAGATAACCACAGTGGTGTGATCACTCACCTAGAGCCAGACACCCTGGAATGAGAAGTCAAGTGGGCCTTAGGAAGCATCACTATGAACAAAGCTAGTAGAGGTGATGGAATTCCAGTTGAGCTATTTCAAATCCTAAAACATGATGTTGTGAAAGTGCTATCCTCAATATGTCTAGCTTTTCTTCCAAGGAGTAAGTGTGTTTTAATTTCTTGGCTGCAGTTACCATCCACAGTGATTTTTGAGCCCAAGGTAATAAAGTCTGTCACTGTTTCTATTGTTTGCCCATCTATTTGCCATGAAATGATAGGACCAGATTCCATGATATTTGTTTTTCGAATGTTGAGTTTTAACCTAGCTTTTTCACTCTACTGTTTCTCCTTCATCAAGAAGCTCTTTAGTTCCTCTTCACTTTCTGCCATTAGGGTGGTGCCATCTGCCTATCTGACGTCATTGATATTTCTCCAGTATATGTTGATTCCAGCTTGTGCTTCATCCAGCCCAGCATTTCACATGATGTACTTCTGCATATAAGTTAAATAAACATGGTGACAATATAACCTTGACATACTCCTTTCCCAAATTTAAACCAATCTGTTGTTCCATGTCCAGTTCTAACTGTTGCTGCTTTACCTGCAAACAGTTTTCTCAAGAGGCAGGTAAGGTGGTCTGGTATTCCCAACTCTATAAAGATTTTCCAGTTTGCTGTGATTCACACAAAGGCTTTAGTGTATTCAATGAAACAGTTGTTTTTCTGGAATCTCTTTGCTTTTTCTATGATACAGTGGTTGTTGGCAATTTGATCTTTCATTCCTCTGCACTTGCTACACCCAGCTTGTACAACTGGAAGTTCTCAGTTCATGTATTGCTGGAGCCTGGCTTGAAGGATTTTGAGCATTACCTTGCTAGCATGTGAAATGAGTACAACTTTGAGGTAATTTGAACATTCATTGATATTGCCCTTTTTTGGGACTGGAATGAAAACTGACCTTTCCAGTCCTGTGCCCACTGCAGAGTTTTCCAAATTTGCTGGCATATTGAGTGCAGCACTTTAATAGCATTATATTTTAGGACTTGAAATAGCTCAGCTGGATTTCCATCACCTCCACTAGCTTTGTTGGTGTTAATGATTCTGAAGGTGTACTTGACTTCACACTCCAGGTAGGCTGGCTCTAGGTGAATGACCACACAATTGCGGTTGTCTAGGTCATTAAGACCTTTTTTTGTATAGTTCTTCTGCGCAGTCTTGCCACCTCTTGTTAATATCTTTTGCTTCTCTTAGGTCCATACCATTTCTCTCCTTTATTAAGCCCATCTTTCATGAAATGTTCCCTTGGCATCTCTAGTTATGGACAGAGTTTCATAGCATTGCATAGGAGGCAGTCAACAAAACCATCCTCAAGAAAAAGAAATGCAAAAAGGCAAAATGCTTGTCTTCGGAGACCTTATAAATAGCTGAGAATAGAAGAGAAGTGAAAGGCAGAGGAGAAAAGGAAAAATATACCCATCTCAGTGGAGAGTTCCAAGGAATAGCACGAAGAGATAAGAAAGCCTTCTTCAGTGAACAGTGCAAAGAAATAGAGGAAAATAATAGAATGGGAAAGACTAGAGATCTCTTTTAAAAAATTAGATATACCAAGGGATTATTTCATGCAAAAATGGGCACAATAAAGGACAGAAAATGTATGTACCTAACAGAAGCAGAAGATATTAAGAAACTATGAAAGTAGTATTAATATCTTCTGCCTGTGGCTTGATCTTTGTTGTAGGACCTAAGAAAGCAATTTTGAAGTCCAAGGTTTGGAAAGTAATATGTGTAGAAAAAGAGAAGAAAGAGATTACAGGTTGCTTAAAAGCATTTGTTAGTCAGATATTAATACTTAAGCTAACTTCTCACAGAAATGGAACAAATTCTATGTGATAACACACTTTACTGGAACCACAATTAAAAGTTCTTCAGCAATTGGCAGACCAGAAACTAAAGAGTACTGAAGTCATGAATGAGCAACTTGACCTACATATAAACATGGGTGAAGACTGTGAAAACCCCATTTGGTATGCTCTGTGAGAGGTGCATCCCATGTCTAAACCACATTCAAAGCAGAATCCCAAAATTTCTTGTTAATGACAAAAAAAGAAAAGCAGCTTTTCCTCTAAGAGTTTTATAGTTTCTCACCTTACATTTAGGTCTTAAAATCCATTTTGAGTTTACTTTTGTGTTTGGTGTTAGAAATTTTTCTAGTTTCATTCTTTTGCATATAATTGGCCAGTTTTCTCAGTACCACTTGCTGAAGAGACTGTCTCTTGTCCATTGTATATTTTTATTTCCTTTGTCATAGATAAAGTGTCTCTAGGTGCGTGGATTTATCTCTGGACTTTCTATTTTGTTCCATTGATCCATAATTCTGTCTTTATGCCAGTACCATACTGTCTTGTTGACTGTAGCTTTGTAGTAGAGTCCTATGGACAAGCCACACAAGAGTGATCTTCCATGGAAATCACCAGCAATGGCCCCAAAAGTCTCCAAATTTCTGCCTATGGAAATTGGGTCTTCATGCATCACAACTTTCAATGCTAACAATAAACCTTGTTTCATTTTGTAAACAATTTGTAAATAATGGAAACTTTTATAAATTATGCCCTAAGGCCCNCAGAAGAATTAAGTGCTTAAAGATATTTAAACATTGCATAAAATGTAGTATGTAGGTTATTTCAAATTTAGATGACAGAATACTCCTTTAAAAAAAGGAATTTTGGAAAATGCTTCTTTTTAAACACTATTTAAAAGAATCCATAGTAGAGCCTCCTTAAAAGCAAGTAATACACTCCTCCTTAAATTTATCCAATTTTTTTTGGGGGGGGTTAAACTGTACTTTATTTGTTACTATAACATTGTCTTTTTAAAAAATTGGTCAACCATAAGCATGCAAAAAATTCTCTTCTGAACGGAAGCGCTTCAATAACTCCTTGGATATTGGTAAGTCAATTATGAAGGTTGTTCAATTTATAGTCCTCTCCTTTATAGCACTTCTAAGCAGTGTGTGAGACACATACCACAGAGGTAGGAAAGACCATCCTTAATAAATTATCTTAATTGTAGAGAATTTCTGAAAATAAAACTGAAAAAGGCTAAACCATGCCTTTGATGAGTCCCAAAAGACCACAGATCCATCTCCTATTCGAAGAATTAGTCCCCTGGAGAGTTCTAGCCTCTATAGGGCACTTGATAACAAGATCCTTGTGGGTGAAACAGAACAATTACTGCCCACTCTGCCAGCAGGACTGGGTGGTCCAGAGAATCGGGAAGTGAGAGCAACCGAAGGTGCTCTTCATGCAGTCAGTTGTTCGGAGCCCTGGTGGATCTTGTTATCCAAGTTTTTTGTAAATTTTCTTTGTACAATGAGATAGACACTTGTAACTGATCTAAAAGAGTAAAGGCACTTTCAGAAGGCCTGAAATCATTAACAGAGATTCTTCACTCAACTGAGTAGTATCTGGGCCACTGCAAACTTAGGCCAAGGAAAACATATGAAGACATGGGTTCATGTGACAGTGGTAGACTCAATTCTTTGACATGAAGTCAATATATATTCTTTTCTGAGATTCAGTCACAGATGCATTTCAAAACAATGTGGCCCATAAAAGAACTGACCTGCTGCTTAGCACCTGGCTTCTGATCCATAGGCGTCATAGTGAACGTTTTGGTCTCTTTCTCATATTGGCAGTAGTATTTCACCCAGGATATTCCCAAAGCCCCTACAAAGACAGGCAACAGTGAGATGACAGAATAAGTATTTTGGCTGCATGGTCAGTTTACCTGTAAGACAGAACCTGTGCACAGTTTACTTCTCATGGTCATGATCCAGATCTAGTCCTACCATTCCCCTGAGCTCCATCTATGCAGTACCACCAGCCCACTACACATATGGTTATTGTAATCCTCATCAACTACTTTACACATCTATTCTGGCTTGCTCCAAACCACTCTCCTTACTGTGTTCCCTGTGAATGTACCCATTATACATTTTATTGTATGAGCTAGGAACATCTGTAATCTGCTTTTCCTTCCCTATAACCTGCCCTATTTGATTGGTGGTAGGGTTTTGCTCATTCTACCCGCTACATGTCTCTTTTTTCACTCCTTTTATAGCTGAATTCATTCAAGACTCTATTTCTGATGTTTGGCAAAAAAAATGTTTTATAAGATATTCCAAGAAAAACAAAAATTCACTATTTTTCCAATTAATGATTTCAGTGGCCTTCTCTGATCACTCCTTTCTAGCCAATTCTCTACTCTTTTGTTAAAGAATATTTTTAATGTATATATCTCTATTTATATCATTCCTCTTATTATAAACCACCTATGGATTTTCCATTCTCTCCAAATTCCTTAGGTTGGTTCACAAAGCCTTTTATAATGTGATTGTATTTAGCTTTTCAACGTGGCTTTTTGCCCCCTTCACCTCTATGCCCCTGACTCATTGAATTACATTCAGTTATCAAATAAATAGTTGGCAATATAATTGATAGACCAAGTTCAGGACATATTTAATAGTGAACAGGGCACAATTAATAATTGTATATGGACAACAAGTATAAACCAGGACTCTTCCTGGATAACCAAGACCCTACAAATAAAATACACTCTCACATACCTCTGTGCCTTGACTCATGCAATGAATAGTATACACCTGGAATTTTCTTTGCCTTTTTTTTAACCTGTCAAACTCCCACTCTTAATTCACATTTCAGTTCATATATCACTTCCTCAGTGAAACCCATAGATATATTCTCCAAATGCAATGTTCAACACACTTCATTATAATTCTTAATATACTTGTGTCTTCATTAGACTGTAAACTTCTTGAGGTCAAAAACTAAGTTTGATCCATCTTTTGTACCCCCAATGCATTACACACTGTCTGGCAAAAAGGATTTTTAGTAAGCATACATTCAACTGAGTAGAAATGTCATATCCATTTTAAAAATTTTAAAAACTGGGGAATAGAAGGATCACATAGTTAGTTGATATTAGAGTCAAGACAACATACTCATTACTCTGCCCCTACTATAACACAGCAGTGGTTCTCAACTAGGAGCAGTTTTGCCTCCCAGAGGATATTTGGCAATGCCAAGAGACATCTTAGGTTATCATAGTTGGGAAGTACTATCAGAATAAAGTGGGGAGAGGCTATAGATGCTTCAAAACAGCCTATAATGCATAGGATGACCTCTTAAAACAGAGAATTACCCAACCTGAAATGTCAATAGCACTGAGATTGAGAGATCTTGCAACAGAGAGGTGAAGAACTGAACCTGACAAATAGAACAAACCTTTGAAAATCATCAAAATGGACTGCTCTAAGGGAGGAAAAGTATGATAATACCAATGCTGAAATACCATGGTTTGTGGATTTCAGTGGATTTTGCCACCAGTAACCTCTGAATAGTCTCTTCTACCTACTCACTAGGTCAGAGACTGAAGTCACAGGCTTTGGAGACGTATCACAGTTCAAGAGGAAATCAAATAGCACGTACAGGTTTACATAACATTAGGAGGCAGAAAAGCTTAAACCTCTGAAATATTCAGTAACTGAATAAAATAACCTTAGTTAGTAATAAACTTAGTGAACTGTGTTTTTCACTGAAATCACAATGGTTGGATAGTGCTTTAAAGGCAACCTTGTGATCCTAAGGCAATGGAAAGTATAGGGTACAGTTGTAGGAGCATAGGTTTTGGCATTTCACAAACCTGACTTTACACTTAGCCTTATTACTTGATAGTTAGGTGACTTCCAGTTAGTGATCTCTCTAAGCCTCTGTGGCTTCATGTGAATATGGGTATGGTAAAGTGCTTTCAAAGGTTACATGAAGTAGTATATTTAAAGCACTTAACACCATGCCTGGCACATAATAGGTACAGTAAATATTATTTTATGCCTCCTCTCTCCTACCTTCCTTTTAGTCTAAGTCGGAGTCATTGAAAGCATTAAGCCATTAACAACGCTCATTTTGAATCTCAGAGAAAATCTTAAGTCTTATCATCCCACAGCCTTTATAATACAAATCCTTAACCTCCCCCTTTAATTTTGCCTTCCTTTTTATTTTCTCTGTTCTCATGCTGGTTCCCAAAGAGGTATAGCTGGAAGGGGTCTATGAACTATATGGATGCCTGGAGTTTGGAGAGGCCAAGTGGCAGTGTGTATCAGCCTACTTAAACCCAGTGGCTATCCCTGTATTCCCACACACATTTCTCTTGCGTATAGAGATAGCCTTCAATGGTTGGCTGTCCTGGAAGTTTGCATGTCTGTGGAGCTTCTTTCATCCTTTTCTTAAGTTCTTCCATCTCTTCTCGGGTACTGGAGAAATGATTTCTTGTCTGTCAAGATATTATCATCATAATCATTATCATCAGGACCATCATCATGAATAAGCATTCAATGATCAGAGACTTAGTACAGAGTTTCCTCAGCTTTTATCATGTGCTACAACATAGCAAAAAACAAGTGTTGAGTGGCATAGTAACTAGAAAACAATTTAGGGTAGTTTAACAGTACTAAAGGCTAAAAGGGAGAGAGAAATGTAAATAACAATGTACCTGGGAGACATTTTCTAATGGAAATCACAAAAGCTTCCAAGAAATAAAAGCTCTAAGAATTCTGAGCATCACACTAACTCTGCCTTACAAAAAGGAAGGCTGCAAAAAAGGTTCCCTAGGATAATATTATCATGGCAACTTCTACATTCTACCTCAAGTAAAGTTACTGATTACTTGACACTGAATCAAATCCTGGACATTCGAATAAAGGCTATGAGAGTGTGCTCTCTTTGAACATAGGTCAACAAAAAACCTATGTTTTCATGCTCATGAATAAGAAAAGCTAATATTAAGAAGTAGTATGTTTAAAAGTACATTACTAAAAATCAGTGGCAAAACACAGTTTGAAATGTGTGTATAAGAAACACTAGAGATAAGTCTTTAGTGTTTAGTCTCAAGATTGTCACATGATGTCATTGAAAAAGGTGGTGTGGGCTGTCCTACCTAGTTGAACCCACTCTGTAGATTATCTTGTGAGTTTGATATATATATATCAAAGTGAAAGTGAAGTCTCTCAGTTGTGTCTGACTCTTTGAGACCCCGTGGACTGTGGCCTACCAGGCTCCTCCATTCATGGGATTCTCCAGGCAAGAATACTGGAGTGGGTTGCCATTTCCTTCTCCAGGGGGTCTTCCCAACCCAAGGATCGAACCCGGGTCTCCCACATTGGAAACAGACGCTTTAACCTCTGAGTCACCAGGGAAGCCATATATATGTGTGTGTGTGTGTGTGTGTGTGTGTGTGTGTGTGTGTGTGTGTGTGTATATATGTATATATATATATATGTATATATATATATGTTAATAAAGACAAATATATGTGTATATATA
>SJYQ01002186.1:0-16117 GCA_006410935.1 Redunca redunca
TGGTTTCTTTTGCTGGGGCCCACCCCTTTGCGCATCCCGGAGGCCCCGGTGCACAGCTACAGTCCCCTGCTTTCCTGCTGTGAGTGTGCCCTCGTGTGTCATGGCCCCGCACCTTCGTGTGGCATGGCACCCACGTGTGCCTGTGACCACTGAGACCCTCACCCGCCCTGTGGGGTCTGCATCTCGTGCAGTGAACGAGGGGCCTCGGCTGGGCCCACGGGGTACCTCTGTGGCTGTGGGCAGGACAATGGGCACGGAACCCTGAGCAGGGGGCCACAAGTGCCTGGGCCACTCCCTCCCCATGCCTCAGTATCTCATCGGAGGAACAGTAGTCACAGCCCCCTGAGGTTGTCAGCATACGACAAACTGGTGGCCGAGTTATTTTCCTGGCTATGGTCCCCACCCTCTGTGTCTCTCAGGGTTCTGGGCAATGGACGTCACCAGCTGGAGTCCCAGGCTATTCTCTGTCCCCAAGCTGTATACCTGAGAGGTCAGATGAGGCCTGTTGCCTGACCTAGCTGAGAACCCTCACAGGGGAAGGTCAGGACCTCTGGACCTTTGGCGCCTGGGGTTGAGCACTTGCAGACTCTTGGGGGTAAAGGAAATGGGGTTCAAAAAAGTATTTAGACTCAGAAGGACAAGTGTGTGGAATTTGATTCCAAAAGTCAACAGAGCTTTGGGAGAAAGCCTTGCTCCCTCCTGTCCCCATACCTGCCTTCCTTCACCTGTCTAAGTCTAGAAGTGAATCTTGGCTTCCAGGGAGTGGAATTTGGGGACATTGAGGGTCCTGGGGTCTCACCTGTGACAGCTGGAAACTCACTATCTAGTCTGAAGCTGCCACTGCAGGAGCGAAGACTGAGTCCAGGTGGAAACACCCAGGCCCCTCAGAGAAAGGATGGGCTCCAGGCTGCCCCTCGGACCCTAGGAGAACAAAAGCCAGAAGTGATGGGCTTGCCCCAGCTTCTTCTTGCCCCTCTCTGTGTGACCTCAGACAGATCACTGCCCTTTTCTGAGCTCTCTGACTGCCCTTGTGACCTAAGCAATCTGAGCTCATCTTACTTCCCATCTTCAAGTAATGATTGATTTCATTAAATCATTACCCAACCAGGCAGACATCTGGAAAATGCAAATTAGAGGAGAGAGGGAATTAAGGTCATTTGTCACCCCAACTCAGATGCAATGAGTGTAGACATGTTGGGGATTTGACCTTCCGGAAGATTTGAGGCACACAGGCACTTGCAGACAGATGTCATTTTTTGGAGAGGATTTATCACACGCCTGGGATCCCATTTGGGGTAGGAGAGGTCACCCCAGCCCAGGCTCATGAATCCAAGTCAGGTGAACACAAGGATTGGATCCCATTTCTCAGCACCCCCAAAGGGCTTCCCTGTGCTTGCAGGCTGCCCATTGGCTCCAGGCAGTCCAGAAATGAGTGTCTCAGACCCCACTAGTACCCAGGCCCACTTCTCGAACTGGGTTGGGGGGCTGAGAGGGGCTGGGTTTGGGGTGCAGCTGGACAGCCATGGGATACAAACCCACACTTGAATGAGGATCTGGGGTCCCACTGTGTGGCCCTGGGAAGGAGCCCACTTCCTGCTGTGTAAAACAGGGCAGCCACCTCCGCTTCACTGGGCTATCTGAGTCAGGCTGGTCCTGTGTGTAAATGAGGTGGAGTGTGGGCCCCGGGCAGACAGCAGGCACCCAGAAACAGGAGGTGCCATCTGAACCATGACCAAGTGGAGTGCTGTGAGCCCCATCCAGGCCCACCTCACCCCACCCTGCACCAGGGGCCAAGCAGGCCTCAGGCCTGTCAGCTTCCCTGTCTGACCCTGTCCAGGTTCACGCTCACTAGAGGTTGAGATGGGTGTCTGCAGAAGGGAACAGTGCAGGCCAGCTGTCGCAAGGAGTCACTGCTACGACACAGGCCTGCCTCTGTCCCGTTTCCACAACCAGAGCCTCATCTCCTGCTGGACGCTGCCCTGCACCTACGGGGCTCCTCCTCACAGCAGCCGCGGGGGCTGCTGAAAATCCGGAGTCTACTGCAGCCCCCGCCCCCGCCCCTGGACTCATACACCCTCCAGGGCTCAGTTGCTCTGCGGTCCCCTCTCTCACCCTGATTCCCAAGTCCCCTGTGGCCTCCCTGCTCCCCCCTGCTTCTGGCTGCCTGTTGCTCACCGATTCTCAGCAATGCCAACCTCCGCCATACCTGGAACCCACCTAGCACATGCCTGCCTCCGGGCCTTTGCACCTACCATTCTCCACATCCTTGCAGGGTTGGTGTACTCTCCTTGTGGTTCCCTCCTCCTTGCGTTTCCCTTTTCAGAAGGCCTTTTCTGGCCCCTCTGTTCAAAGCAGCTTTCTCCACACCACCTCCCCTCTACCTCCCCCTGTAGAATTCCATCGTTAAAGTCCTCCTGACTCCGTGATGTGTCTGTCGTCTCCCTCACCAGACTGGGCAATGCAGAAGGTCAGGCTGGGTCTGTCTCCTCTCTGCCCTTGTATCCCCGACACCTTGGTGAGCCATAGACATTTCTGAGGGAAGAAAGTGGGGACCAGGGATGCCCCAGGGGCCCCAGCTTGGGTTCCCTACTGGCTGCATCTCTGTTCTGCTGGGCTGTGGGCTGAGTCCCTTCCGCCCAGCTCTGACAGATGTGTTAATTTCCCAAGCAGGTAGGCCCAGGCCTCTGGGGATGAATTTCTGGGGCCCTATGGGGACATCTTTCTCTGGAACAAAGAGAGAGAAACCTTGGGCCGTTCCTGTAGCTACCACTGCAGCTTAGGGGACATCACTGGGGGCCCTGGACTGGGCAAGGGCCCTGACTTGTGTGAGATAGCAGGGTTGGGTGTTGAATGTACGGTCTCTCCCAGCCCCAGGGGTATGGATCCTAAGCCCCACGGGAGGCGAATGGGGCAATGAGTCGATTTTGCAGTGGCTGTGACAGAAACCAGCCTTCCTGGCAGGACCTGCAGTGGACAGGGCAGCCAGGCCCTCATGACCTCAGGACGTGCCTTCCTTCCGAGGGGGCACGGGAGCCTGGGACTGAGAGAGGCATGAACACCATGCAGTGGGCCATTGTGCTGGAGGCTGTTTAGCATGAGGATGTTGGGGGCCCTCACACTGGCAACCTGTGGGCCAGATGGGGCCTCGAGTTTGTTTTGTGAGCCATGAGGTGTTTAAAAGAAAACGGAACCCGTTGCCAATGTCTCTTTCATTTGTTAAGCAGTTGTTGGCTGGCTCGTTCAAGGAAGGGTGACGCAGACCTACTCTGTGCTGGGCACTGGGAAGGCCCCATCTCTGCCCTCATGGAATGGACCTCTCAGGGCCGCAGTACGGCCATCAGAGAGGCTTCCTGGGCTTAGATGGTAAAGAGACTGCCTGCAGGGCAGGAGCCCTGGGCTTGATCGCTGCGTCAGGAAGATCCCCTGGAGAAGGGAATGGCTACCCACTCCAGTATTCCTGCCTGGAGAATTCCATGGACAGAGGAGCCTGGTGGGCTGCAGTCCATAGGGTCACAAAGAGTCGGACACGACTGAGCAACGAACACACACGATCGTCAGAGAAACTAACAAAGAAGCACCAAAAATACCCGGTGCGACTAAGCTACACAGGGAAAGAGACATCTGCTCTGGGGAGATTAGCACTCCTAGAGAGGTTTCTGCCCAGCCCTGAAGGACACGTAGCAGCTTCTCGAATCTGGATGAGTCTGAGAAGGGCGTCCCGGACAGAGGGCATGGCGGGGCAAAGACCTGGCGATGGAGAAGAGGCAGGTCTGTCTGGGGCTGGTGCCTCAGGTGCCAGGAATGGGGCAGAAGCTGAGCGAGTCTGCTGTTAGATGAGGCCTTCCTAAAGTGGAGGCACAGGTGAGCGGGCGTCAGGGCCCACTGCATAGACGGGGAAACAGGCTCGGAGCACATCAAGCAGCGACTGTGCAGTGGAGCCAGGGTAGGAACCCCGGTCTGGCCAAGCCCCCAGCCACAGCCAGGCCCGCAGACCCCTTAGCACACAGCCACGCTGGGCCCTCCCAAAAGCAGGCCTGCGGAGGGGTCTGTGGAAGGGGGGGTTGAGGGTTCCCAACTGGGCCTCAGTTTCCCCATGATTGTCAGAGGGACCTATAGACAAAGGGACTTTCCCCTCAAAGGGCCCTCTCCACCTGGAACCTTCTGGGTGTCTAGGATTCAGAGCTGCACGTGGGTAACGCATCCCACCCTCAACCCCCACCCCACCAGGCCCCAGAACTACCCGAAGATGCCCCCGATGCCTGCCACCTGCACTGATGCAGCGTGCGGTCCCCATGCGGTGTCCGTACATATGGTCCCTGAGGCCCTCCTGGCCCCTCGCCCCACCCTCAGAACCCCCGCCCCCTAGCTCGCATCTCTCCCCTGGGGAGTGCTCCCACCCTGCTCAGGAAGCCAGAGGGTGGGCGATGCACTGCAGAGGCAGAGGCCCGACCTGCGTCCAGGCGCCTGCTAGTAACGGGGCCCGCGCGGGTCTGGGGAGTCTCCCTGTGTTTGGGGGAGCTCTGTGTGTGTCTAGAAAGGTTACATGTTGGGGTCACGGTGTGTTTGGGGGTGTCTACACATAATGAGGGTTCGTGTGCATTTGGGGGATTGGCGTGTGTTGGGGAGTCCGTGTGTGTGAGAGGCCTGTGTGCAATTGGGCATCTGTGTGTGGTCTGCAGGATACGTGTGTTTGGTGAGCCATGTGGGCTTGGGAGGGGTCTACAAGGCCAGTGGACTGCACGTGTTCCGGGTGGTTCATGTGTTTGGGGGGAGTCTCCCTACGAGGGGAGCCTCCCAAACCCCCATCTCTACGTGTGAGGAAGGGCTTTCTCCCTGAGCCACCTGTCCCCAGCACCCCTCCTGCGTCTGCCTGGTGCCCTCAGTCTGACCTGGGCACCCCCGGGCTGAGGGGAGAAGACCCTAAGGAGTTCTGCTGCCTGCATAGAGAAAGAGGGATACAGCATCTCAACCACACCTACTTCAGAGAGCCCCCCATCTCGGGGAGGTGTCCCCGGCTCTCCCCATCTTCTGGGGTAGGAAACAGGCCTGGAGAAGCTTGGCCACACAGGAGTCACTGCCAGAGCCCGCCTTCTCCCGAGGGCAGGAGAGGGGCCACTGTGAGCTAGCCAGCCCCTAGGTCACCCATAGTGTCCCCCCGCCCCGCCCCACCAAACCTGGGCCTCCATCTCCGTGGGCTCCCAGGGGAGAAGGCGGCCCAGGGCCCCGGCTGGGGTGGGGGAGGGTCTCCAGCAGCTGGGGTCAGAGCCTCCAGAGCCCTCAAGAGAGGGGAGGGGGGGGGTCCCGACTTTCCAAGGGGCTCTTCCTGTCGCTCGTAACGAGGTGCTTGGGGAACAGGTGATGAAACCACCGCCTGGGTTGCGTGAGGCCGGGCTGCTGGCCTGATTTGCTGCCAGGCCCAGGCGCAGCGACCCCTCCCCGCTTCGCCGCATCCCCTGGGCCCTCACCTCCCCCCACCACCCACCTGCCTCTCACTTCTCCTTTCCTCCCCTCCTTCCTGGCCTGGGTCCCCCGCCACACTGTGGCCTCTGGGCTCAAGGGTCAGGCAGCCTAACTCTGCTGCTGGCCCCTCCATTAAAGCCCCACTGAGAGCCGAGAAGGAGAACTCGACGGTTCCTGGTCTTTTATTCAGACCCTCACTGCAGAGCCTTTGAGATCAGGATTCCATGACCCGGTTTATGGAAGGGGGGCAGGTAGGGGCCTGATGTCACCCAGCCTGCTACAGGAAGGGTCCCCTGGCCTCACGAAATGGCATGCTGACTCAGCACCCCCAGTCTAAAGCTCCTCTGCCTTCTGGCTTCTGGGAGTCCAGAGACAAGGTCGAAAGACCCCTGCACTGCCCCCTCCTCCTCAGCTGGTGGCAGACGGATTCTCACTCCCATTTATAGATGAGAAAGCTGAGTCCTTCCACAGGAAGGGGCCCACAGTGAAGGGTGAGTGGGAGGGCGGGATTCCTTCCAGACCCCATCTCCATCACCAGGGCGCTGAGAGGCCTCGTAGAGGGAGGTGGCAGTCATGGCCTAGAGGGCTTCAGGGGTGCTTGTTGATGGACTTAGTGACCACAGGTGTCACGGTGAGACTTAGTCATGCTCCGCGTGCTTCTGAGGTCTTCCTGTGTGCCCCCGGTGTGGGGCTTCCCCGGTGGCTCAGCGGTAAAGAAGCCGCCTGCAATTCAGGAGGCTTGATCTTCATCCCTGGGTTGGGAAGATCCCCTGGAGAAGGGAATGGCAACCCACTCCACTATTCTTGCCTGGTGAATTCCATGGACAGAGGAGCCTGGCGGGCCATATAGTCCATGGGGTCGCAAAGAGCTGAACATGGTTAGCGTGCATGCACGCACCGCACGCACCCTCAGTTTCCCCCACAAATAATGCTCAGGGCTGAGACCCCAGGCTCCCTCCAACCTCAGGCATAGGCCACCAGCATATTCTGTCCCCTCGATTGCCAAACAGCCCATCCTCTGCCTTCCTGCAGCCCCCGTCTCAGTTCAGGCCCCACATCTCCTGCCTGGACGTCTGCCCCAGCTTCTCCCTGTCATCTCACTCCTGCCCAGAGAGATGCTGTCGTCACAGCAACCTGAGTGGGGTCCGGGGGATACTTTTTTAAAAATCCTTTTGGTTAAGTCACATAGAGGGAGAGGCAAAAATCACTGGAGTAGGGCTAAAAAACTTGCACCAACTGAATACAGCTGGTCCAGGGAACAGAACACTCCAGCCCCCTGACTTGCACTCCTGTCACAGCACCTGCTTAGCGTGGCCACTATGCTCGTATCCATCACTGGAGGTGAGTTTTGCCTATTCTGGAACTTTGTATCCATGGAATCACATGGCATGTCCCCTCTGCAGAGCCCAATATTGTTGAATCAGCCCGTGATCTGGGAGCTCCACACACCTGTGCGGTTGCATGGAGCTGAGACACATCCTTTTTCTGTGCTGTATAGTAGCCCATCAGAGAATTCACGAGAAAGTAGTTGTCAGTTCTCCCACTGAGGGCGTTGGAATCATTTCCAGTCTGGGGCTATGGTGAATGAAGTTGCCGAGGATGCTCTTGTTTGTGCGGTTTCTTACACGGGCCCATTTGTCTTCGGTAAATACAAGAGGAGGGGAAGGATCGCTGGGTTGGAGGGTAGCTGCTTGTCTGACTTTAGTAGATGCCAGACAGTTTTTCAGAGTGGCTCTTCTTCTTTCCCCTCCCACCAGCAATGCATGAAAATATGGGGGGATTTTAAACGGTCAAAATCATATCTAGGTACTCCTTTGCCCCCCACATTCTCTATAGCTCCCTAATGCCCTCAGAGTAAAACCCACACTCTTCACTGTGGCCCACAAGGACCTACCTGGTCCAAACCCCACTCCCACCACCACCGTCCCCGTCCCCTCTCTCCCTTGTTCACGCTGCCCAGACATTCAGACTTCTTTGCTGTTTTCAAAATGTCAAACTCATGAGCACTCTGAACTTTTGGCCTTGCAGCTCCCCTGCCAGGGACACCCTTCCACCAGATCTTCTCACTGACTCTTCCCTTCGTTGCCTGTGTCTTTCTTGTGCCTCTGGTCTCAATTCAAACGTCACCTCTTCAGAGAGGTCTTCCCTGAATCCCTGGCTATTAACATTGCCCCTTTTGTGGTCAATTCTTCTCTCTTTTTAGACTTAGGTTCTGACCTATAAGAGTTTCATTAAAATGACTTGGAGTGCCCCTGTTTTTAAAGGTCTGAGTTAGTTTAAAGAACATTTCACTTTCCTGTCCTCTAAGATTTGATAAAACAGCTATAAAACTGTACGGGCCTGTTATCCTTTTAATGGTATGTCTCAAGACACTTTTTAAATTTTCCGTGGTCATTGGTCTACTTAAGCTTTCTACTTCTTTTGAGGACAGTTGATTGCAATGGTTGGCACACAGCTGACACTTGGTAAGTGGAGTACAGAGATAAGGGTGAGGAGGTACTGGACTCTTAGTCAAATGCCCACTCCCCTGCCCATGTGCTCAGGCCCCATCCAGCCCTCCCACTGAGGCCCAGCTGCAAGCTTTCTCCACTGAGGTGCCCTCTTGGATTTATCCCAGCTCTTCTTCCCTTTCCTGGGTCGATGGCTTCACCTCTGCAACTCTGCTGGGCAGATGCAACAAGCTCTAGGCTTTCTAGCTGGACCTTGGTGGGGCGGTGGTGGGGGGGCGGCTTGTGCCCAGAAGAGGCCTTCCCCAGCCTCAGCCTCTCCTAACCTCAGCCTCCCCCCTCGTGCCCTGCACACTCAGCACGCACCACCACCTCCCCCCAGCAGTTCCGATCACCATCACGCCAACATCTGGAGAACTGGCTGCCAGGTCTGTCTGGGGCTCAGGGTGGGGATTTGCATGTGAGTACAAATATATATGCACACCCTGGGCCTCCCGCCTCTGCATTCCTTGGCTGGCCCTTCACACCTGGGCCTGAGGCAGGTCAACGCTGAGCGGTTGGATTTGCATGCGCGTGTATTTCTGGGTAGGGAGTCAGCTGGGGGAGTCTGAGAGGAAGTTGTTGAGGGAAGCTGAGGGCAGTTCAGACGTGTCCCTCTTGGCCCACTCCGTATGTTCCCAGTCACCCCTGTGACTGGTCCTGAGGATCTTCCAGGCTAGGGGAGAAGGAGAGAGGTGGATATATGACCCCTCATCCGGCAGCCCACAGAGTCAGGCCTAGAGGAGAAGGATGGAGGCTGTGGGAGACCAGAGTGAGAGGGCAGGGAGGGCTTCCTGAAGGAATGGATTTCTTGAGCTGCGTGTTTGAAGTGTGAATAGGAGTTGGCCAGGTGCAGAAGAGGCAAAAAGGGGATTTCAAACAGACGTTTTGTTGAAGGTAGAAAACAGTGGGCAGGAGCTGATTAGGGCAGGGCCTTGAATGCCAGACTGAGGCCTGGAACTTCCTTCCTCCTGAGGGCAGTGGGGAGCCGTGAGGAGTGTGTAATCAGGATCAGAGCTCTGTGCTGGGTAGATCCCTCCAGGACCAGAGCAGGGGGTGACTTTGGTTCCTAGGTGAAGACTGGGGGTTCCAAAGTCATAAGGGTCAGAAGGCGCAAAGCCCTGCATGAGTCCATCTGCACCTGCCAGGCCTGCCTCCAGAGATGGCAGGGGACCTGGCGGGCTCTTGAGGAACCAAAGAGCCCTAGAGCACAGTGACTTAAAGTGCAAGGCGCGGGCACAGCGCAGAGGGGGCCTAACCCCCGGTCTCGGCCCAGAGGGACACGGCTCCGGCCTCCCTGCAGCTTCCTGTCCTCTTTACCTCTGCCTCCAGCAGTCTTGCTCCCCATGACAGCTATGACCAAGTTTTTGTGTTTTTATTCTGACTGAACCAGTTTTGTGTTTTTTTTTTTTTAAATTTGAGGCTATATCATGTTTTAGCTCCAACACCCTGGATCTCAGTTGAGGCATATGGATCTAGTTTCCCGACCAAGGATCAGACCTGGTCCCCTGAATTAGGAGTGCAGTGTCTTAACCACTGGACTACCAGAGAAGTCCCTACGTTCAAGTTTTTAACGTTCTGTCCCTTCTTGATGAACCCCCATCCGTCACAGCTCTCCATTGCTCTTAGAGCAAAGCCCAGAGAACTCGCTGCGGCTCAGAGGACCCGGAGGGGCCCTGCCTCTGCACTTTCCCCCTCTTTCTCACTCTAGCCTTGTTGATGTGTCTCCTTCTTCCTTAGGAACTTTGCACCTGCCATCCCTTCTGCCTAAAACTCACTTCCTGTCTCAGCTCGTGAGTCTCAGTTCAGAGCCCCCCTCCTGACCTGCTGACTCTCGGGGGCGCCCCCATTATGTGAACCCTGCCCCGGCCAGGGGGTCCTTGTCTAAAATGGGGACAGACGGAGAAGGGGCCAAAGTTGGATCTTCCAGACCCGGAGACTCATGTCCAAGTCCCACGTTCCCATGGGATTCCAGGCGTGGGGGGCATTTCCGGAATCATCTTGGCACCAAGACCTCCGGGCCAGTGCCCTCCTCCTGTCCCCAGGGGCCTGTCAGGGCGGGGATAATGCATCCCAGCCGTGGGAACTAGCCCGATTCCGGACAGGGATTAAAATTAGCCCCAAAGGTTAAATTTAGCAAGTCAGGCTGGAACTGGGGGGCCATGGTGGGGGCTCGTTTTGGCCTGGACTTCACGTAGTTATGACTACTCAGAGACCCAGACCAAGGAAGGTGGCGGGTGTGCCTGGGGTGACCTAGTGGGCTGCATATGACGGGCTGGGGTGACTCACATTTCCAGCTCTGGATCTTTGGGAAGANGCCCATGCTCACCTTGGGGCCCCCACCAGGGAGACCCCAGAGCCCCATGAGGAGGGTCCAGGCTTCCTCTCCAGTTTGCAAGAGCCCACCCCTCCTCCCAGTCTGAAGTCTCCAAGTGAAAGTCTTCCCAGGGAATTCCTCCTCCTCCCGCTGGAAAGAAGGTCAGGGATGGGGTTTC
Organism: Redunca redunca; assembly: GCA_006410935.1. Lineage (NCBI taxonomy): Eukaryota > Metazoa > Chordata > Mammalia > Artiodactyla > Bovidae > Redunca > Redunca redunca. The sequence continues at coordinate 10,442 of SJYQ01002186.1, forward strand.
TATTAGGCTTCCCCCATTTTTTATTGCTGTTTTTTTGGCTGTGCCATACAGCATGTGGGATCTTAGTTCCCTGACCAGGGATCCAACCCAGGCCCCCTGAGCTGGGAGAGCAGATTCTTAACCACTGAACCGCCGAAGAAGTGCCCCCCAACCTCCAACCAACACACATTTTTATTTTTTTATTTTTTATAATTTTTATTTTTACTTTGGTTTACTTTACATTACTGTATTGGTTTTGCCAAACATTGACATTAATTCACCACGAGTGTACATGCGTAACACACATTTTTAAAAATAGAAATCTTTAATCACGGAGGGAGAAGAGTTAGAAAATTCAAAAGATAAAAATGAAAAAGAAAAAGATGAAAAGGCCACACATTGTATGATTCCACTTATAAGAAATGTCCAGAACAGGCCAAATCCATAGATTAGTGGTTGCTAGGGGCTGAGGAAGGGGGAGTGGGGAATGGCTGCTATGGGGCTGGCTCTTCTCTTTGTCTTATTTTCTGGGTGTTTGGTTTGTTTGGTTCTGGTTTTCTGGTCTTGCCAAACTGCATGTGGGATCTTAGTCCCCTGACCAGGGATTGAACCCAATCCCCTGCAGTGGAAGCACGGAGTCTTAACTACTGGACTGCCACAAAGCCCCTGGGGTCTCCTTCTGAGAGGGTGTGAAGTTTCTGGAACTAGGAGATGATGGTTGCACAACGTCACGAATGCTCTAAATGTCACTGAATTGCACATGTTAAAATGGCGAATCTTATGTTAAGTGAGTTGCATCTCAAGTTTTAAAAACTCACCCATAAATTTTCACCCAGCACTGACTCCCAGCTTGAGTATTTTCCTTCTAGTCTTTTCACGCAATGCAATTTAAAAATATATGTTTTATGTATATTTTAATGTATGTTTTCTGGTAACCACAGCCCTCAACTTTGCTCATGGAAGAGCTGTCGTGGGTGGATTGAATGAGTTGAAAAGTGTCTGCTGTGTGGATCAGGCTTACTTCCAGATCACTGCACCCCGCTGGGTACCGTCATCGGATGGCCCTCCAGCCTGGCCTGTTGAGGACTTCCAGGCTGCCGCCAGTGTTCATAACAGCAGTGCACCCACGGCAGCTGCAGTCTGCAGGGCAGATCTGAGTGCCCTGTGTGGGCTGGCTCATTTTATGCTCCAGTAGCGCTGGGCAGTGCACTGCGAGGTATCCACACACAGACAGGGGGTCAGGCTCCCCTGAGGTCCCACAGCCATCAGCTTGTTTTGCTTTAGAGCCTCAGTTGGAGGCACCTGTACCTCTCAATCTTTCCCCCTTGGTCAACCTTTTCCTTATAAGGCATTGGTCTGAGGTGTTCAGTGAGCATTTGATGCGTCCTGGGCTGGTTGAGGGTGTGAGATGTGGGGGTGACCCAGCCCACCTCATTCTCCCCATTGTCTCCTGGCAGGGGTAGGAGGAAGATAGGGGGTATGCTGGGGTGCGTGTCCCCACTTTCCATCCACCTGCTCTGTTCTCTTCTCCTCCCCAACCCCCACCTCCAGACAAAGGGCACTCCACCCAGCCTGGGACATGGGGAGGAAAAAAATTCAGATCTCACGCATTCTGGACCAAAGGAATCGGCAGGTGAGTTCACTGGGCGGAACCGTGGCTGGGGGGAAGGCTTTCCTAGCAGAAGAAACTCGGCCTGGGCAAAGACTTGGCCATCTGGGGGAACTGCAAGGGAATAAGGAGACTCGATGGAGGGTCAGGAGTTTGAGATGTAGCATTTACTCCTTCTCTGGATGATTTATTCATTGATTCTCTGTGATGACTGGAGCCCCAGTCCCAGAGGAGATGGAACTCAACACAAACACACCCAACTCAAAGTGCTGGGCCAGAGACGGGTACAGAACTGGGGAAGCCCAGAGAGGGAGTGTGGGGTCTGCCTGGGGACCAGGGAAAACTTCCCTAAGGAGAGGACATTTGAGCCAGGTTTTGAAGCATCTGTAGGAGTTTGCCAGGTTGAGAAGTGAGTAGTACAGTTGGAAAGAGCACCTGCCAAGGCATGAAATCAGCAAGCATGTTCATGGAAAAATAGGCCCCTCGACTCCCCCTCTCACCACCCTGAAATTTTGTCTCCTCCTGCCCTGCCTCTGGACACGGAGTTCAGGTGACATTCACCAAGCGGAAGTTCGGGCTGATGAAGAAGGCCTACGAGCTGAGCGTGCTCTGTGACTGCGAGATCGCCCTCATCATCTTCAACAGCTCCAACCGCCTCTTCCAGTACGCCAGCACCGACATGGACCGGGTGCTCCTGAAGTACACGGAGTACAGCGAGCCCCACGAGAGCCGCACCAACACCGACATCCTCGAGGTACCCCGGGGCCCTCCCGCCTGGCTGCACGAAGCCCAGCACACTGCGCACTCAGAGCCTAGGGACTCTTGGTTTGCACAAAAGATGAGCGTTGCGGTTTGGCTTTGCTGGATCCCCTGGAGAGGAAACGGCAACCCACTCCAGTATTCTTGCCTGGAAAATTTCATGGATAAAGGAGCCTGGCAGGCTAGAGCCCGTAGCATCGCAAAGAATCGAACGCCATTGAGCAACTGAGCACGCACGCACACACGCACGCACACTCGCATGCCAGTCAAAGCAGGTCTGGGGTAGTGGAGAGTCCCTTCTGGGGGCAGCTGCCTAGCACCACCCAGGATGGGCAAGATCACTATTACTTCACTTTTTTTTTCTTTTGATTTTTGGCTGTGCTGGGTCGTCACTGGGCCCTCATCGTGGCCCGTGGGCTTTTCTTTGGATGTCACAGGCGGGCTTCTCTCGTGGAGCATGGGCTGCAGAGCGCACAGGCTCAGTAGTTGTGGCGTGAAGATGAATGTCACTTTGGATCTGGGCATCTTTACCCAGGAACGGGAAACTGAGGCCACTGGGTGGACAGAGCACTGGGCTAGGACTGCCTGTCTGGGGAGCCCCAAGGTGACAGACAGTGGGGAAGGGCTGGTAGAGGAGAAGCAGGGGTCTAGGAGTACGGAGATCGCTGGTCCCAGGGGGTGACAGCTCAGGAGAGCCCGTGAAGTAGCCTCTAGATGCCCAACTACCTGATGCTCGTTAACCACCTACTGCATGCCAGGCTCTGAGGCTGCGCCTGGGCGCAGAACGGAGAAGCCAAATCACACTCAGCAGGAGCATCAGGATGATGCCAGCAGGCCTGGGTGGGGCTCCGCCCCTGCTGTGTGACCCGGGCCTCTCTGGTCCCAAGGCAGGACAGTCCCTGTCTCACATACAGTTAGGAGTTACTAGGTGACTCCCGGGGGTTTTTGGTTAATGGGATTTAGCTGGAGGAGCTGGGCCTGCACTCTGCCTGCCCGCAGAGCTGGGTGGGATGTGGGGGGTCACCCTGCTGTCTCCCCTTCCCACAGACACTGAAGCGGAGGGGTGTGGGCCTTGATGGACCCGAGCTGGAGCCAGACGAGGGGCTTGAGGGGCCAGGAGAGAAGCTGCGGAGGCTGGCAGGTGACGGGGGTGACCCAGCCTTGCCCCGGCCCCGGCTCTACGTAAGTGACTCCCTGCCCACCTTGCACGGGCCCTCCCCCCACTTCCGAGGTGGCTGGGGCTGAGGCTGAGAGGACTCAAGACCAGGATTCCTAGAGTCGGGGGGCAGGGAAGTCTTCCTGGAGGAGTAGGAATTACAGTAGGGGCTTTGAAGGATGGAAAAGAGTCCAACAGACAGACAGTTCCTTCTTTCTTTATTTCTTTGATGTATCTAAACCTGGGAAGCCCCTTCAGGACCAATCGTTTGCTTAGTAAGAAGTTTCAGCTCTGGGCCTAGCTGTCAAGGAGTGGCGGAGGCAGACACAGGCTCCCCAGCCACGTGGTGTTTAGGCCAGAGTGGGGGAGTAGTGAGGGCTTCCAGAAGTGGAAGCTGGCCCTTGAGCTCACTGGGATTGTCTAGGCTGAATTGATGCCCTCATCTCCATGTTCCTCAACCAATCCTGGCCTCTGTGCCAGCAGCCCGCAGCCCCCACTATGCCCAGCCCGGACATGGTATATGGGGCACTGCCCCCACCAGCCTGTGAACCCACTGGACTTGGGGAGGCCCTGCCTGCCCAGAGCCGCCCATCCCCCTTCCGGCCAGCAGCCCCCAAAGCTGGGCCCCCAGGTGAGCATGGGGCAGGGGCCCTGGGCAGGGGGTGGAGGTTCTGGGGGGCTGTGCTGCGGGGAAATGTTGGCTCTGGCCCTGCTTGGCTGTGGGCGTCACTCTGGACCTCAGACTTCATCAGATGATGTGGCCGCCTGCCTCCTCTGGGGGTCCCCTGCTCCCCAGGCCTGGCGCACCCTCTCTTCTCGCCGAGCCATCTCGCCAGCAAGACACCACCGCCCCTGTACCTGGCAGCAGACGGGCGGAGGCCAGACCTGCCTGGCGGCCTGGCCGGGACCCGAGGGGGGCTGAGCAGCTCGGTGAGTGAGGGGAAGGGGTGGAAGGGCTGCGGGGGCAGGGCGGCCTGGCTGCGGGTCTCAGGCTCCCATTTACCCTGTCTCCCCGCAGAGAGGCCTCTATGGTGGCCTGCAGAGTCCCTGCTCCACCGCCGCCCCCGGACCCCCGCTCGGGAGCTTCCCCTTCCTCCCTGCCGGCCCCCCAGGTATGCACTTGCCCTGGCTTTGGGAGGGTGTCTCCACACTCCCGGCCTGCCAGAACTGCAAACTGGCGGGTAGGGCGGGTCAGGCTTGGGGAGGAGCTCCCTGGGGTCAGGGCCTCAGTTTCTTCTTCTTGCCCCCGCAGAGTATGGCCTGGGGGATCCTCCTCCACCCCCAGGCTTGCTGCAGCCCCCCACCCTGGCCCCCTGGCAACCCTCCAGGGCTGATGGGCCCCCAGCCACCCCCACGCAGCCTAGGTAAGTGCCCCAACTGTCTCCCTGGTCCCTCACTCCCCGAGTTCGGGTTCACAGTTGGGCCCCCGCCGCCCCACCCCGGGCTCTCAAAGCCCCTAGCCACGGCTGACCCCTGGTGGCCACTCTCGGTTCTGCACACAGCCCCTCCCGACTGGTCTGGTGGGATGGGCGGCTATTTTGGAGGCCCCAAGAGGGATCGCCACCCCCTCCTTTCCCAAGGTTCTCCTGCCCAATCTGTGCCCAAGCCATGCCACCTTTCTGGCTTCCTCGCTGAGCTCACGGCCCCGCTCCTCTCTCTCTCTCTGCAGTGGGGGCCGCAGCCTGGGCGAGGATGGCCCCCCGGCCCGCGGCGCCTCCTCACCGACCCCTCCAGTCAGCATCAAGTCCGAGCGCCTCTCCCCGGCCCCCGGAGGCCCCGGCGACTTTCCAAAGACCTTCCCTTACCCTTTGCTCCTGGCCCGGCCCCTAGCAGAGCCCCTGCGACCTGGACCCCCTCTGCGCCGGCTGCCCACTGCCGACGGCTGGCCCCGGTAGTCGGCCCGGGAATGGCACCGTTTCTAACCCTCACGTCAGGCCAGGCGAGGGCACGTGGGGTCCCAACCTCCTTCCCTGCGTCCTTGGAGAAGACGCAGCAGTTACCACTGTCTCTGCGATGGGGGCGTGGAGAGGGGAGGCTAGGTTCGGATTCACGGTTGGGGATTCTTTTCCCCTTTCTTGTGTGTGTGTCCATCAATAAAACACACGTGGTATCCGTGGACGAAACTGTCGCTGCTCAGAGCCACACCCCCGCCTGGCTCCTCCCATCTCTCTCC
>SJYQ01002186.1:19700-71107 GCA_006410935.1 Redunca redunca
CATGCTGAAGGGCTCAAGGTGGGCTCTGGGCAGGCGAGGGTCCCAGGATTGGAGAGAGAACAGTTGGAACCCTCAGGTCTCACGTGGTTGTGGGTCCAACCCATTCAGTTTATTCTTCATTATCCTGGCCTCTGTGGGCAAGGCTGGCGTTGGGTGAGGGCAGAGGCCCCACCCCCACCCCAGTCCCTAGGACTGGGCAGAGGCAGCCACAGACTGGAGGGGCTGGGAAAGGGGCCTGACCTTGCCTGCAGTAGGGGCCGTCCCTGAGGTGGGGTGTTGGAGGTGGATCTGAAGTAAGAGCATTGATGAAAGGGGTTGGTGAAAGAGGAGGTCATTCCAGGGTGTGGGACATTGTAGGAGGTGAGGGGAATGGCTGTCTGAAATGGGATGCAGGAAAGTCCCTTTGATGTTGAGTGGCTAAGTCATGTCCGACACTTTTGAGTGGCTAAGTCATGTCCGACTCTTTTGGGACCCCGTAGACTGTAGCCTGAAAGGCTCCTCTGTCCATGGGATTTCCCAACAATACTGGAGTGGGTTGCTATTTCCTTCACCAGGGGATCTTCCCTGCCCAGGAATCGAACCTGTGTTTGCTTCATTGGCAGGTGGACTCTCTACCTCTGAGCCAGCAGGGAAGCCTGCCGCACTAATTTGATGTTACTTAGCAAGATTCTGGGATCACTGATCTAGGGAAGGGGCTTGAGCAGAGGAGGGACATGGGGTGATGGGAGGCTCCAGAGATCTTTGGAGATCTGCAGAGCGTGGACCCTAAGTCCAGAGCTGTCGGGGGAGGGCCATGAGAAACATCGTTGGACGGACCTTGGGAGCCTTAGGTGGGGGGATGCGTGCCTTCCTTCTCTTCTCTTCCTCTCTTTCTCTCTTCTTCTCTCCCTCTCCTTCCCCTATCCCATCCTTCCTCTCCTAGGTGCCGGGATCACAGGTCTCCTCCCTGAGAGGTGTCCGGGGTAATGGGATTAGCGATGGAGAGCCCTGGGGTCTGGGAGTGTCTCTGAGACCCGAATGGTTGGGCACGGAGGGCGTTGGGGGAGACACCTGGGCAGTGAGGCAGGTTGGTCCCGAGCAGGGTCCACTGGGCCTTGCGGGCTGAGGAGTGAAGCTGGACATTCATTTGTGAGACTGGGAAGGTCCTGTGGGCCGCCTGGAGGAGCTGTGTCCGGGGGAGGGATGGGTGGGTGCTGGGGTCTCCAGGGAAGGGCCTGGAGGAGGCATGGTCTGCGAGCTCAGCAGAGAGATCTTGGCTGGAAGTGCCAGTGGGCTGGAGTCATGCTGGGCTGTGTCAGTGGTTAAAACCCTGCCAGGGGATGGGTCACCAGGCAGAGGTGTCTGGAGAGCTAGGGAGACTGGAGAGCCCCTGCTGGGACGTGCTGGATTTCCTAGGGAGGAATGGAGGTTGGGGGGCGGTCCATGGGGAAGGGCGGGGCCATTTAGAGAGCCCGCCCACTGGGCTCTTGGTCGTTAATGCCTGCTAACCAGTCTGCACTTGGGTAGGGGTAAGGGTGAGCAGTGAGACCAGAAAGATGATGCCCCACCTCCTTACTGAAAAAATGCTCCTGGTCTCAGTTTACAAGTCACAACATAGAGAAAACATCCTATTAGTCCTTTTATTTTAAAGATGAATTTCTCAACAGTCATTCTGAATTACAGGGCTAAGCCCGATAGCCATCACATTAGAGCTTTTCCTATTGAAGTTAGCTTATTTTGGCTTGATTAAAGGATAATTTTAATAATTAGTTTTAACATTAACATAATCTTTATTTCATTTAGTTGTTAATACCATAATAGTAGCTGACAGCCTTCCTGAGCACTTTATCTTACATAATTACTGATAACAAGTCGGCTTCCCAGGTGGCACTACTGTTAAAGAACCCACCTGCAATGCTGGAGACAAAAAAGACGTGAGTTCCATCCCTGGGTCGGGAAGATCCCCTGGTGGAGGAAATGGCAATCCACTCCAGTATTCTTGGCTGGGAAATCCCATGGACAGAGGAGCCTGGTGGGCTACAGTCCATGGGGGCCACAAAAATTCAAACACGACTGCGTGACTTAGCACTGTTAGCAAATGGTTATTTACTACATTCACGCAGGAAAACCCATCTTCAGACCGATTACCAGAAACATTTTTTTCTAAAACATTTTAAAATAAGTATATGGAAATTTGTTATGCTTGTTTATGTTCCATAAACATAGATGGAAATATGTTTAAAATGTTGTTAGTAGCACTTGGTGAGAAAATTCCTAATTAAAAAATTCATCCCACTCAAATGTGTAAATGTTAATCCTGCAACAGGTAGTGGCCAGAAATAGACCAGACCTCTTTTCTTCTTGGTTGATTACAAAGGAAGGGAGAGGGAGAAAGGATGATTTCAGTTTTCAGGGATAATTTCAGATGCAGGAAGACGTGGGGGACAGTCAGCTGGGTGAGCAGTGAAGCTGGAAGTTCAGCTGAGACACAATTGGTGCTTGGGTGGGTGGGGGGGTACCCCGGGAGAGGAGTCGCTTTCCCTGGGTGTCCGCGGCTCGCTGTAGGTCCCGGAGGTGGGCGTGAGAGTACATGAAACAATAGGAAGCACCCCATTTCCAGGTGAGGAAACAGGCTCAGGGAGATTGCTACCTTAAATCCTTAGCACAGGAGGATATTGAGCCCCAGTCTCTGCTGCAGCACGTGCTCTCCGCCACCGCACACCCCTGCCGGGGGATGGGGCGGGACTCGCGCCGTGCTGGGGCTCCCAGGGTTGGGTCTGAGCCCACCCTCGGACCCTTCCCCAAGAAGCAGCCGGAGCCAGGGAGGGCCTCCCTCCCCCACCCGGCTTCAGCTTCAGCGTCTCTCCATGAATAGCCGGGTTTTCGGGGGTGAGCTTGTGGCCCCCTGGCAGGCACTGCCTCTCCCGTCTCCTCCCGCCAGGCGGTCCTCGGAGTGCAGCTGGTGGTGACGCTGCTCACCGCCACCCTTATGCACAGGCTGGCGCCGCACTGCTCCTTCGCGCGCTGGCTGCTCTGCAATGGCAGGTGAGCCACGCCCCTTCCCCGGCGGTGGGCGGGACTCCGAAGGCTCCGCCCCCTTGTGGTCCCCAGCCCCGCCTCACGCCCTGAAAGGCGAGGGGTTTTTTTCAGAACTTTATTGAGATAATTGACCCAATAATTGCAGATATTTGAAGCACACAGTTGGATCAGTTTTGACAGATTGTACACATCGCTGAGACCATCTCCACACTCAAAGGAGTAGCTGCTCCCGGACTCCTGCTCCCCTTTCTCCCTCCTCTGCCTATAAATCTTATTTCCTAAAATTCTTTGTCAGGGTTTGGGTCTTGGACCCTTTTTGAAAACCCAGTGGCAACTGTGAACTCTCTTTCCAGGACAATTCACATGCCAGTTCCGCCAGGAGAGTTAAGCCAGAAGATTCTAGGGTGTCTAGGACCCCTGCTGCACTCCCCTGTCGACCCCCAGCCCACCTCCCCCCTTCCTTTGACCTTCGATGACCCCTGCCCGTCCTGTCCCAGGCTTCTCAGGGCCAGTCTTCCCTCTGCAGTCTCAGCTTTTGAGGTCACCACACTGGTCCCCTCCATGCCCAGGCTTTCCTGACGGCCTCTGTTTGCCCTCAGTCTCTTCCGATACAAGCACCCTTCGGAGGAAGAGCTGCGGGCTCTGGCGGGGAAGCAGAAGCCCAGAGGCAGGAAGGAGCGGTGAGTGAACCCCCAGCCTGAGGTCAGTGGCTCCCTTCCAGGGGAGACCCTGAGGGCACGGCGCCTGCCCTGCACACCTCCAGGCACTGCTCTGGGCACAGGCAAGTTGGAGACGCCCCAGGAGAACTGGGAACACCCCAGGCTGAGGAGGTGGTCGCTGTCTTTCGCTGTTTGCCTCCCCTTGGCATCCAGTGCTCGTTGGAAGTTTGCTCGGGGCCAGCCCTGTGGGTGGGTGGTGGCCACCCCCTGGCATTCAGAGGACACCCAGGCTGGGGTGAAGGTACCCCCTAGACCGGCTCCTCCTGTGCTCTGAGGGTGACCCCAGACCCTCCCAAGCTGGGCTGGAGGAGGCCCCTGTGGCTCCCCGGACAGGGGAAGAGGGAGGCTGCTGACGCCCTTCCCGCTCATCTCCCCTGCTCCCAGGTGGGCCAGTGGCTGCAGCGAGGAGAAGCCGTTGTCTGTGCCCCGAGACGCCCCATTCCAGCTGGAGACCTGTCCGCTCACGGCTGTCGACGCGCTTGGTACCAGCTGGGCCCCCCCCCCACACCCTGGTGGAGCTGGAGGGGAGCCTCCTGGGCGGGCTAGGCTGGGGGCTGATGGCGCGCTCTCCGCAGTCCTGCGCTTCTTCCTGGAGTACCAGTGGCTTGTGGACTTCGCCGTGTACTCAGGCGGCGTGTACCTCTTCACGGAGGCCTACTACTACGTGCTGGGCCCAGCCAAGGAGACCAACATCGCGGTATTCTGGTGTCTGCTCACCATTGCTTTCTCTGTGTATCCTTCCTCCTGCTGGGGGAGGTGGAGGCCCCTGGAAGCTGGATGTGAGGCTCCTTCTCCCCACTAAATTGGCACGTCAGTTACCGACTGCTGTGTGGTAAACCTGCCCCAAACTCGGTGGGGGTAAAGCAGCCACTGTTTTTGTTTTCCTGGCCGGGTTTCAGCTGGGTTGCTTCATCTCTGCTCCAGGTTAGAGCCTCCTCACCCAGAGCGGCCAGGAAGGAAAAGGGGGCACTGCAGGCCCCCTAAGGCTTGGCCTGAAGTTGGTCCACCCCATCCCTGTCCTTTCTCTGGGTCAAAGCAACTCAACAGGCCAGGATAGATGGCAGGGACTGGCAAAGAGACACCCCTCTGTAACTGTCTTTACTAAGGTGCATAGAGAACAGAGGCGAAACAGTGACTTGGAGGACCCAAGTTGGAGGCGGCGTCCTTGTGGAATGGGGTTGCAGACAAAGGCAGCCCATCTTGAAATCCACACCACTGGTTCCGGAAAGCCCTGGAGGGTCTCTCAGGAGAGGTTAGACATAGAAGCTGTATCTCTGGCAGCCTCTGGGAGGAGCAGGAAACAGGACGTGAGGGAGACTTGACCTGAAGAGGGAGTTGGTGGCCAGTGCTTTTTTCTTTTTAAAACTGTTCTTATTCCTTGGTTGGTAGGATTTACTTTTGGCTTCGCTGGGCCTTTGCTGTCGCAGGTGGGCTTTTCTCTCTGGATGAGTGAACGGCAGGTTCTTTTGCTGTGGGTCACAGGCTCTAGGGTCCGAAGGCGTCAGTGCTCGCAGCCCATGGGCTCAGTAGTTGCGGGACACAGGCTAAATTGTCTTAAGCCTTGTGGGATCTTCCCAGACCAAGGATCGAACCCCTGTCCTCAGCACTGGTAGGCAGAGTCGTAACCACTGCGCTCCCAGGGAAGCGCGGGGCTACTCCAGGTTGTGGTGCTTGGGCTTCTCCTGTGGGGCGGCACGGGCTCCAGGCGCACTGGTGCCAGGCGTGGCGGCTCTCGGGCTCCGGGGTGTGGGCTCAGTGTTGTGGAGCATAGGCTTAGCTGCTCCCTTGCATGTGGGATCTTCCCAGACTGGATACCGCGCCTCCTGCCTGGGCAGGTGGATTCTGAACCGCTGGACCAGCAGGGAAGCCCGCGCTGGCCGTTGCTACCTGGCCACAGGCAGGGTGATGAGGCCAAGCTGGAGGCCGGGCTCGGGCTCACTCGCTCTCCGGTAACCCAGGCCTGAAGAGCAGTGAGCCTTGTGTCCTGGGCTTTCCCAGCATCTGTCTTCTTTATCCGCCCCTGCTCTCCAGGACTCTGAACCTGAACTTCTGTGTTTGTGGTCTGGAGTTGGGGGGTCGCTGGCTGCGGCTGGAGGATGGGGTGGGGGTCACTACAGGCACCCGAGGCCTCCTTAGCCCTGCCCCCAGCAAGGTGTTCCTGACGGTGACCCGGCTGTACTTCAGCGCCGAGGAGGGAGGCGAGCGCTCCGTCTGCCTCACCTTTGCCTTCCTCTTCCTGCTGCTGGCCATGCTGGCGCAGGTGGTGCGGGAGGAGACGCTGGAGCTGGGCCTGGAGCCAGGTACGTGCGTCCTGGGGGCGCCACCGCCATCACCCCCTTGTGTGAGCTGGTGAGGGTGGGTGTGAGTGCCTTTTCACCTGCACGCAGTAGGTAAAGGAAGGAGCCCTGGGGCCGGGGCAGTCTCCGCGGGTGCTCGGCAAAGTATATGATACTACTTATATGTGGCATCTTAAAAAATGATATAAATGAACTTATTTACAAAAAGTAAACCTTACAGGCATAGAAAACAAACTTATAGTTACCAAAGGGGATGGGGAGGGAGAGATAGGAATTTGGGATTAACATATACACGCTATTATAGATAAAATATATATATATATAAAATATATAACAAGGACTTACTGTATAGCACAAGGAACTATATGCAGTATCTTATAATAGCCTATAGTGGAAAAGAATCTGAAAAAGAATAGATTTTTGTATATATATCTGAACCACTTTGCTGTGTACCTGAAATTAACCCAACATTGTTAATGAGCTGTACTTTAAATAAAAAAATAAATAAATAAATATTGGAGGTTGTGCCTAGATGCTACATACAGTAATAGAATGTTACAGTAACACAGTAACAGTAATTCGATACTGCATTTTGTAACTTTATGAATTTTCTGTGATTATTTAACTAGGTCTCAATTTGTGGACATTTAAGTCTTTCTCCTATTAAATGCTGTTGCACAAAGCCATGCTATTATACAACAGTGTTGTACAGGAGCAACCTTGCATCTGTGACCCTGTGCAAGAAAGTGCATGTGTAATTTTAATAATGTTGTTGGAAAATTGCCCATCAGAAAGAGATGTGTGAACATACATATCCCCACATCCTCTCCAGTGTGTTTCCTCAGACCTTTTTGTCTTGGGGGATCTGATGGATGAAAATGTACGTGAGGATAAGCATCTTTCCATGTTGAAGAGCCATTTCTATTTCCGTTCTGGGAAAGATTTGTTCTTTCGCCCAGTTTTTTACTGGGCTGTTGACCGTGTTATTGACTCGTAGGAGCTCTTCATATATTAAGGAAATCAGCCTTTATGTGTGATAGGAGTTGTACATTTTTTTTCAGTTTCTCATTTTCGATTTTTTTTTCTGCTTCTTGAATGATCTTTTAAAAACATAATTTGGATCCCTCTTCTGCCCAACACCAGACTCTAATGGTCTTTGGATAAAGATAAACATCCTCACCATGGCCCACATGACCCTGCTGACTCCTTGAGCTCTGTTATCACCAATACTTCCTACCTTTCAATTTTTAAATTATGTGATGAATATATATACATACATGAGAAACGTACATAAATCACAAGGCCAAATAATGTAAACACTCATGGACCCACCTCTCCCATTCAGTAGGCTGCCTTTTTGTTTTGTTGATAGTTTCTTTCACGGTGCAAAATCTTTTTGATTTAATATAGTCCCGTTTGCTTATTTTTATTTTGTTTGCCTTGCCTGAAGATACATGTTCAAAAAATATTTGCTAAGACCAATGTCAAAGCGTGTACCACCTATGTTTTCTTCTAGGATTTTTTTGGTCTCACATCTTACATTTAAATCTTTAATCCATTTTGAGTTTATTTTTAAATATATAATGTGAGAAAGTAACCCAGTTTGGCTTTTTTTGCATGTAGCTGTCCAGTTTTCCCAGCATCATTTATTAAAGAGGCCGTCTTTTCCCATTGTACATTCTTGCCTCCTTTGCTGCAGATTAATTGACCTTGTAGAGTGGTCCATGTATTCTTGATTAACATATATTGTCTTCCTCTCTGTGTCCAAAAAATTCAGATTTCCGTCTTTACTAACTGTTTGTTTCTGATATAATCAGAAACAAAAAGGGTCAATCTCCTTCTGGGATGCTACTGTCCTGAGCTAAGTCGCTTCAGTCATGTCCGACTCTCTGTGACCCCCTGGACTATAACCCTCCAGGCTCCTCTGTCCATGGGATTCTCCGGGCAAGAATACTGGAGCGGGTTGCCAGGCCCTCCTCCAGGGGCTCCTCCCAACCCAGGGATCGAATCCTCCTCTCTTACATCTTCTGCTCTGGCGGGTGGGTTCTCTACCACTTGCCACCTGGGAAGCCCCAGGCTTCTGGGATTGGTGGAAGTCTTAATTTCTCTTAGTAGTTCTGTCAGTGTTTTCTTTATATATTTTGAAGCTAATTGACAAGGTGTCTACAGATTTTAAAATGCTACACCTTCCTGGCAAATCAGCCATTTTTTCCCATGATGTATTGACCCCTTCTGACTTACTTCCATCTTAGCCTCATTTGTGTCAGTATTGTCTTTTCAGCTGCTTTCTTCCTTCCTTTCTATCTAAATTGAGGTATAATTGACATATAACATTATAGTAGTTTCAGGTATATGACATAGTTCAATATGTGTGTGTATTGCAAAATAATCACCACCATAAGTCTGATTAACAACCATCACCCCACATAGTTACACGTCTTTTTCCTCGTGCTGAGAATTTTAAGATCTACTAACTCAGCAACTTTCAGATATACAGTACTGCCTTTCTTTTGACTAGTACTTTATTTTCAACCTCCCGGTGACCTCGTGTTGAGATATGTCTACTTTAAAACATGCTCAGGTCTGACAGGCTGTATCGTTTAGCTTCAGGTTTAATCCACTTACATTTATTGTGATTTCTGACGGGTTTGGCCCTGTTTCCACCATCTTACACTTTCACTCTCCGTTTGCTGTTTGCTGTCGTTGCTGTTGAGTGACTGCCAAGTCCATTGTCCTTGCTTTTAGGTGGTCTGTCGTGGCCTCTGACTGCTCTGTGAGCTCTCTGTTCTCGGTATTCCACAGCTTCACCACAGTGTGTCTAGGTATGGATGTCTTTGTATTTATCTGGTTTTATATACTTTCTATGTATCATGCATTCTGCAGACTTTTCAGTCATTCTCTCCCACTATCTCTTCTCCTTCCTTTTCTCTCTTCTCTCGCTTTGGGGCTCTGACTTAACTTGTATTGAACTTTCTATTGTGTCCTCCTTGTCTCTTAATCTCCCTTCATATTTCACACCTTCTTGTCTTTCTGAGTTGGAATCTGAGTGATTTCTTCAGATCCAATTCATCAGTTAATTCCTTGGGCTGTTTCTAGTTTGCTAACAACCTACCATTTCAGTAATTACATTTTCCTTTTGGAAGAGCTTGATTGGTTCCTTTGCAAATCCACTTGGTCCTCTGAGGCAGTCTCACGTCACCTGTTCTGTGACTCCAGCTTTTACTTTCCTCAGTCATTTCACACAGAATTTATAATACCAATTTCTGAAGTCTTTGGAATTTAAGCTTCTCTTCTTTTTTTCTTCTGCTGATTCACTTTGATGATGCTTTGTTTCCTTATGTGTCTGGTGATTTTGGTTGTGAGCTCATATTTATTTGCTTCTCCTCTATGAAAAATGTGGGGGCCTGAACTGAGAATTATTTCCAGGATGTTGATAGCCCTTCACGACCCGCCAGCATCCAGGAAGCTCAGACTCAGTGCCCTATGCCCCCATGTCCCCTAGTCAAATCAAGAGTGTCTGCCTAGCACCTTCTCCTGAGCTGCACAAGACTGGGGAACAAACTTGTTCTCATGCTTGTCGCAAAGCCTGGCTGTCACTATTACGTTCTCACTTGGGGAACAAATGGATATCTGGGAGGTGAGGCAGAGTGGGCCCTGGGGCCCCGGGGGGCCTATTGGACACCATC
Source organism: Redunca redunca (assembly GCA_006410935.1). Classification (NCBI taxonomy): domain Eukaryota; kingdom Metazoa; phylum Chordata; class Mammalia; order Artiodactyla; family Bovidae; genus Redunca; species Redunca redunca. The sequence goes on from SJYQ01002186.1 coordinate 29,421, forward strand.
CTCCTTTTGTCTTCCCCAGGCCTGGACAGTATGTCCCAGAACTTGGAGCCACTTCTGAAGATGCAAGGCTGGGACTGGGCGTGAGTCCTGGGAAGGGAGGGAGAGCTGCGGCAGGCTGCAACCTGCACACAGGGTGCGGGCCTGCCACAGGAGCCCCCTGACCCCTCTCTTCCCCCCAGTCTTCCTCTGGTCAAGCTGGCCATCCGCGTGGGGCTGGCGGTGGTGGGCTCCATGCTGGGTGCCTTCCTCACCTTCCCAGGCCTGCGACTGGCCCAGACCCACCATGATGCACTGACCATGTCTGAAGACCGGCCCATGCTGCAGTTACGTGGGGGACCGGTGGGGTGAGGGGTGAGGGAGCCTGGAGGGGGGTACAAGGGGGGCGGTGGGTGCCCACGCCTACCAGCTCTGTGCCCTTGCCCCCAGGCTCCTCCTGCACACCAGTTTCCTATCCCCCCTGTTTGTCCTGTGGCTGTGGACCAAGCCCATGGCGCGGGACTTCCTGCACCAGGCTCCCTTAGGGCGCACGTCCTTCTCTCTGTGAGTATGGCAGTGGGGCTGGGAGGCCGGGCAGCTGGGGGCCCCTCTGGGTACTTTGGACTCTGAGGCTCAGGGAGGAGCCCTGGGTCCTGCGGGAGGGTCCTGGGCCCGAGGACGGCTTCACTAGCCCCGTCGTTGCCCCTCTCGGCACAGGCTGTCTGACTCTGCCTTCGACTCGCTGCGCCTCTGGGTGCTGGTGGTACTGTGCCTGCTGCGGCTGGCGGTGACCCGGCCCCACCTGCAGGCCTACCTGTGCCTGGCCAAGACCCGCGTGGAGCAGCTGCGGCGGGAGGCTGGCCGCATCGAGGCCCGAGAGATCCAGCGGCGGGTAGCCACGCTGGCGGGGAGGGAACCCGGGGCTCGGGGTGTGGGCTCCCGGCCCCCGGGACCTGAGGTTACCCGGAGCGCGAAGGTCCCCGGCTGCAGCCACTGCTCCCTGCCCCCCAGGTGGTGCGGGTGTACTGCTACGTGACAGTTGTGAGCCTGCAGTACTTGACTCCGCTCATCCTCACGCTCAACTGCACGCTGCTGCTGAAGACCCTGGGTGAGAAGAACCAGCCCGGCGGGAGCGGAGCCAGGGGGCGGGGTCTGGAGTGGGAGCAGGGCGGGGCTCGGGGCTGGGGTTGCAATGGGGTGTGTGAGGGGCGGGCATGGCCCGACCGGATCAAGGTGACGTGACATGAGGGAGGGGGCGGAGGCTGGAGAGCCCGGAGGCTGGAAGGAGCGAGGCGAAGCCCCGAGGGTGCAGGTAGAGCCTGGGGCGGGGTGGGTGACTGTCAGCCGGAGGCCAGCACCGTCTGTACCTCCACCCGCCCCTCCCTCCACCTTCTTCTTGCAGGCGGCTACTCCTGGGGCCTGGGCCCGGTCCCCACGCTGTCCCCTACCCCACCTTCAGCCCACGATGGCCTGGTCAGCCCCGAGGAGGATGAGGCCCAGCAGACTGCAGCCCTGATCGCTGGGGCCCTGGGCAGCCTGCTCACGCCCCTCTTCCTCCGCGGAGTCCTCGCCTTTCTCATCTGGTGGATCGCCGCCTGCCAACTGCTCTCCAGCCTCTTTGGCCTGTACTTCCACCAGCATCTGGCGGGCTCCTAACTCTCTTGCAGACACTCCTGTGGTCCCGGGTTTGGTCCTGGGCCAGCGGGCCCCGGCTCTTCTCCTCGGTGTCCCCAGGTGCAAGGCGCTCCGGGGAGTTTCTGCTGCGCGGCTCCCGCTTCACCACAGTGCCTGAGCCGTTGGCCCGGCCTTGGACGCTGAGCTTCTGCCTCGAAACCCGCCTCCCCAGACCAACCAGCAGAGGGTCCCACGGCCCGGCCCACTGTTTCCAGAAGGCATCTGCCCAGTTTGACTGCAGGGGGCGTGTGCGGCGTCGGAGGGGGCGCTCTTCTGAACAAATAAAGGAGCGAGCTGCTTTTAACAAACAGGATTCAAGTGGTTTGGGAGGCAGCTTTCTGCATGTTGTGGCGGCGTGGGTGGGGGCCTGGCGAGTCTACAGAGGGCCTACACTGCTGAGTGAGGGGAATGATGGAGGAAGAGCTTAGCAAAGGCCTGGAAGGAAGAAGTGAAGCCCTGGTAGAAAGCTGACATGGGAACAAGTAAATAAACTGGGGAAACTACATGAAAAGAATTGATTACTTCTTACAAGGAACGATCTCAGATGGACTCCGGGGAGAGACAAAGAAGCAGGTAGTGTTAAATCGTGAGATGCTATTTTTTTAACTTGTCAGATTATGGAAGATCAAAAAGGCTGGTGTTTACGGTCTGAATTGTGTCTTCCTCCCAGTTCCTATGTTGAGGTCCTAACCCCCAGGACTTCAGGATATGANTGGATCGCCGCCTGCCAACTGCTCTCCAGCCTCTTTGGCCTGTACTTCCACCAGCATCTGGCGGGCTCCTAACTCTCTTGCAGACACTCCTGTGGTCCCGGGTTTGGTCCTGGGCCAGCGGGCCCCGGCTCTTCTCTTCGGTGTCCCCAGGTGCAAGGCGCTCCGGGGAGTTTCTGCTGCGCGGCTCCCGCTTCACCACAGTGCCTGAGCCGTTGGCCCGGCCTTGGACGCTGAGCTTCTGCCTCGAAACCCGCCTCCCCAGACCAACCAGCAGAGGGTCCCACGGCCCGGCCCACTGTTTCCAGAAGGCATCTGCCCAGTTTGACTGCAGGGGGCGTGTGCGGCGTCGGAGGGGGCGCTCTTCTGAACAAATAAAGGAGCGAGCTGCTTTTAACAAACAGGATTCAAGTGGTTTGGGAGGCAGCTTTCTGCATGTTGTGGCGGCGTGGGTGGGGGCCTGGCGAGTCTACAGAGGGCCTACACTGCTGAGTGAGGGGAATGATGGAGGAAGAGCTTAGCAAAGGCCTGGAAGGAAGAAGTGAAGCCCTGGTAGAAAGCTGACATGGGAACAAGTAAATAAACTGGGGAAACTACATGAAAAGAATTGATTACTTCTTACAAGGAACGATCTCAGATGGACTCCGGGGAGAGACAAAGAAGCAGGTAGTGTTAAATCGTGAGATGCTATTTTTTTAACTTGTCAGATTATGGAAGATCAAAAAGGCTGGTGTTTACGGTCTGAATTGTGTCTTCCTCCCAGTTCCTATGTTGAGGTCCTAACCCCCAGGACTTCAGGATATGATTGTATTTGGAGATAGGGATTAAAAGTGATCAAGCTGAAATGAGGTTGGAGACTTCACTGGTGGTCCAGTGGTTAAGAATCCACCTGTCAGTGCAGGAGACACAGGTTTGATTCCTGGTCCGAGAGGATCCCACATGTCGTGGAACAGCTAAACCCGTGTGCTGCAACTACTGAGCCTAGGCACTTAGAGCCCATACTCTGCCACGAAAGCAGCCACTCCAACGAAGAGCAGCCCCTGCTCGCCACAACTGAGAAAGCCCGGGTGCAACAGTGAAGATGCAGTGCAGCAAAAAAAAAATAATTTTTTAAAGATGAGGTTCATAGGGTGGGCCCTGATCCAGTAGGACTAGTATCCTTACAAGAGAGAAAAAATTTTTTTACAAGAGGAAATTTGGACCCGAACTTGTGTTACCTGAAAACTAGGTTCACCTCTTGTCAGGTGTTGAGCTGACTGACACAACCAAGCCAAACATGAACGAAAGGAAGGGCTTATGTTGACTTTCAGCAAGTAAGGGAAACACTGGGGATCTTTCCCAAAGCAGCGTCTCCTGAACAGCAAAACTGGGGAAGTTTTAAGCTCAGGGTACACGTATATTCATGAAAGGGCTTGAGCAGAGGAGAATTCAGCATAGAACAGTGGCAGAGGTCCACAGAGTCCAAGCTTTAGTTGGCTGAAGTCAGAAGAGTCAATGTCATTCCACCCTCCACCTGCTTGGGGGCCTTAGTTCCTGCAGAACTCGAAGATATATTATAGGGAAAAGAATCTGAAAAAGAATACATATTCTGTGCTGCACACCTGAAACTTACACAATATGATACTATAAATCAACACCAATTAAACGTTTTTAAAGAGGCAGAACTAGGACTCTGCTTTATTACTACACTATTGTTTGACTGCCTTTTCTGTTCCCGCCTTCCCTTGTTCCCTTAAGATCATTAATTACCGAGACCTGCTCAAGGATAAGCATTGCAGCCTGGCTTAGATCACAAAGTGGCTTAGGCCAAAACGGCTTCTCTTATGTCAAGAGAGCCATTCCTGGTTCTCTTTCTCCTGGAACCCCTAACTTATCTGCTTACGTTAGCACAGAGGAAAGACAAGGGGGAAGACACGGGAAAAAGTCAGTCAGTCAGAACTCAGTAACAGATCTAGGACACATCCTTCCCTCCTGGCCTTCAGAACCAAACCTGCCAACACTTTGATTTTGGACCTCTGGCTTCCAACTTTGACAAAATTAAGTTCTGTTATTTTAAGCCACTCAGTCCATGGTACCCTGTTAGGGTGGCCATAGGAAACTCAGACTCTGAGGGCACGTGGTGTATATGGACACAATCTCTTTGCAGGAATAGCTGATGTTTCTATTCATCTTGGGATAGATTTCCCCCAAAGATGACCCAGTCTCTAAGACTCAGGGACCTCACCTGAGAGGTGACCTCAGGAAGCCTCTAGGAGGGTCGGGATGTGAGACAGGGAGGAAAGAAGCCAGCAGGGAGTGCCAGTGAGCCAGCGACTCTGGGCAATCTGGGCTGAGTCCTGCTGGGGCCCAGGGGGAAAAGCACAATGCGCAGCCTTAGAGTGGCCCCATGCCGGTGTTGAGGGGCTGCATCACACACCCTTCAGTGGTCCACAGTCACTGGCTCCTGGACTGCGTTCCGGCGGGGAACCCTAGGCTGGCTCCAAGTGACTTATAAAAACAGGACTGGAACCATGAATGCCAGGCCTGCCACCAGCATCAACTATACTATTAATATATCCCTGATATTTACCCAGCAATTTCATTCCTAGAAACTTAGGCTACAGGAACACTACCTTATGAGCTCAAAGAGGCAGATACAAGGAAGTTTGTGTCGGAAAGGGCCAGGAAATTCAACTCTGTTTTAAATAGAGAATAAAATGACTTGTGTTGTTGGCAATTGAGAGGCAGTTTGGCTTCAGGTAAAGCTGAATCTAGCATCCATTTCTTGGATGTCACCAAGAAATCCAATTTCTCTGTGCATCTCTGCTCTACTTAAAAAAAATTTACTTGGCCAAGTCGGGTCTTAGTTGTGGCCTGTGGGATCTAGTTCCCTGACCAGGGGTTGAACCTGGGCCCCCCTGCACTGGGACTGTGGAGTCTTAACCACTGGGCCACCAGGAAACTCCCTCTGCTCCACTTTCTGCAGTGGCGTCTTCACCCTGGGATTGTTTCCTACCTTGCAGTCACAAGATAGCGCCAACAACCACCCAGGGTTGGGGTTTTATCTCCTGGGCCAGTGGAAAAGGGAGGGTGCATCTCGAAGGTCTCCCTGGAAGTGGTTAGCAAACATCTTTATTGTCACAGGTCCAGATGGGGTCAAGAGCTCACCTCTGTGTATCAGGGGATGCCACATGTTGGAGGAGAGTGAGGAGGGGCCGACCTCACCCCTCAGGCTCAGGAGATGGTGTGAGAAATGGTACTGACCAGAAGTCAGCATGGATGTAGGGGGAACATTCAGGAACCCCCAGGAGCCACTAACCAGGTTGTCATGGCAACAACTCAGTAACAACCTGTTGGTCAATAAGGGCTTGGTAGATCTCATCACAGGCCATCCCCCTGGGGAACACTAAACTGCTGCTAATACGCATCCTGTATTTGACAGCTACTGACCTGCAAGAAATATGGCTGGCTGAATGTAGCGCGCAGAGCAGCTCAGCGGACCATCCTGGGGCCTAGTTTGCCTCTGCGCGCATGCACATGCGCTCACCTGGCCCCGTCTCTCCCCTGCCCGAGGAGGCTCCAGGGAAACCATGGGGCTCAGGGGCAGTGCTCGCTGAAGGCCACAGCTCATCCCGTCTGACGTCCCCAAAGGGACAAGTGTGTGCACACAGGATCTCCCCGGAAGGGGGCACTGGCCTCGGGAGATGTCCCTGCAAAGGGACAGGGAGCCAGACCTACTGTTCATGGTAAACTATTTGTGCGGTTTGCATTTTCTAGCAAATCCTGACCAAATCAAGGTCAGGATTAACAATCCATACAGCAATTACATTTTTAAAAAAAAGGTTATTCAACAATCTGTCAAAATAACTTCAACCATGTTTTTGGTTCCTAGGGGATGAGGATCAGAGCCGAAGAAAAGATATGGGCAGGAGAAAAAAAATCATTTTGATTTTTATTAAATATACTCTCTTGGCACAAATCTTTAAAATATATAAACATTATATATAAACAAAGTGTCTCCATGGCATCAAAATGTAACACCAAATCAGGCCAGGCAATCAGTGAGAGGGGTATGACTGCCTAGGGCAAAGGTCCGACTGTGTGCAGGGCTTGGGGGTCGGCGCTGCCCAGGTGCACTTGGCTGGAAGCCACCCTGGAGAGGCGCACTGGGGCTGGTAACCCTGGGGGCCCTTCCTGCTCCTGCCCAACTGCAGCTCAGAGGAGGGCACTGCCTAAACATCCATTCGGTCTCGCCCACCAGTGGTGGACCCCTAGCCTGGGCACCCTCATGTTCCCATCCCATCTCCCTGTGAGGGGTGCCCCTGCCTCTCCTGAGCACTGGGCAAGGCTGGGAGAGAAGGTGGGTATGATGCTTACCCAACGGGACAGCTCGGGCCCCCTGGGAACAAGAGTCTGGGAGCAAGACTGGGGTTGGCTGGTGGAGACATGCAGGAAGGACAGAAGGAGGGGTCTTCGCACCCAGGGGACTAAGGCATGAAAAATGGAAACAGGACAGAATAAAAGGAGGAAGTGGAAGTCACGATCGGAAATGCACGTGTGGCAGAAACATACCCTCTCAGAGTCACACCTCATGGCTACTGAGCCCACTGGGAAAACTGGCCCTCTGCTTGTCCTGCTCCTGGAACTAGACTGGACTGGTTAGGGTTTATGTTATCTAGACCCAGGGCCAGACGGCTTGAAAAACAAAAGCAAAAATCAAACTCCAAAGGTCATTAGAAAACAGGTGGGTCCTGGTGGGCCCTGGGGCCTCTACGGGACCAGCTCCCTGGGGGCCTGACTCTTTCGAGTGTCTGTCCCCCTCCCCAGATGGCCTCAGGCTCTCACTCTGGGAGAATCAAGGCTTCCAGCCTCCATGTTCTCCATTCACGGGAAAGCAGACAACCCCCCAGGCCTCAAACTGCCCCAGGTCCCAGCCAAGTAACTGCTTGGGGGCTGCCCACAATGTGCCAGATGCCATGGGCCCCCCCACCAGGAGCCCCCACGCCTAAGCGCAGAGGGTCGGAGCCTGAGGCCCAGCCTCCATTACTGCAGCCAGTGGAGTAGGGCCAAGAGCTTCCTGGCAATCCAGGCAGATGCCTCCAGGTTGGGACTCAGACCCAAACCCATGGTGATTTCTCAAACCCTGTTGCCTGGAGGCGTGTCCGTACCAACTGGGTGGGAGTGGGGTAACAGAGGGGAAGACCCAACTCTGGGGCCTGGGATCAGGAGCCTGCGATCAGGATAACACTCTTGGGAGAAGCCTCAGGCTCTGGGGAGGGGAAGTCACCTGGGAAATAGTGGTGAAGGCAGGAAAAGGCGGGGCAGGGTGGGAGGCTGCACTTGGAGCTACAGCTGGGCAGAAGGCTGGTCTCATGGAGGCCAGGCCTTGGCCCCACACTCTCTGGGCCTCCCCCTACCCCCTCCTACCTCTGCCCAAGAACACGGACTCAGAACACCAAGGGGCAGGCGAGGTCTGACTCTGAGCCTCGTGGGGACCGGGTCTCTAGAACCAGGAGCCTGTCCAAGGGCAATGAACACCCCAGAAGGCAGCGCTGGCTACGCCCCACTCAGGGCGTTCCCGGTGAACGCCTCCAGAGGCAGCCCCAGACCAGCTGAGGCCAGAAGAGGAGGGCGTGGGAAGCCCGCCCCGAGTCCCCACGAGGCACAAGGGCCCCTGGCTTTCCCCTCAGACGTGGGCCCCAGTCAGCGCAGGCCCCCAGGACCCCAGCTTGTTCCACAGGGCGCATCCGTGCGCCTTCCGGGTGGAACCCAGCGCATCTTTGCTCCCTGGGCTCAGACGCGCGGAAGGAGTCAGCGGCCCACGCCAGCTGACGCTCCGGCGCTGGCCCACCCGCCCGGCCCTAGCTCTGCAGGCGCCGCAGAAGGATCTGCATGAGGTCGAAGGTGGTGAAGCTGATGCCCACGGCGATGGGGCCCTTGAGCCAGTTCATGCTCAGGCCTTTGTAGAGGCCGCGCACCACGCCCTCCTCCCGCACGATGGTGCGCATGGTGCGCACGATGGAGGTGCGCTGGTGGCCTGTGACGCCGGCAGTCTGCATGCGCCGCCGCACCACGTCCAGCGGGTAAGAGGCAGACTGCCCGATGAGGCCTGCGCAGGCCCCGAAAATCATGCGCTCAAACGGGTAGGGCTGCGGGCGGCCGCTGTACTCTGCAGGGGGAAGGGTGGGAGGGACTGTGAGGCCGATGGGAAGGGGCACCCCGGTGGCCAGAGGTGCTGGCATCCACCCGCACCCCCTGCAGCGCGCACACAGCGTCACAGCTGTGCTTCGAGCCGACCTTCTCTCCCGGGCCACAGCGTCCCTTCTTCCTCACCTACTGATTCCCCGTTTTTAATCAAATGTGAGGTCCAAAAGATTTTTACAACTGAAAAGCACAAAGAATCATATAACCATGTTCTGTGACCCAGAACAAGCTCAGACCTTGTTTCCCATTTTGTAAAGAGAGAGAATATCACTCTGCCCCGAACCCTATAAACTGCCCAGCCTGCCCAGCAGGTGCCCTCTCTACGGGTGGTGTGAGGACCTGCTGGCTGAAGGGAGAAGGGAGCAGCAAGGGATCAATAGGGATTCTTTAAAAACATGCTGTTTTCCATTTGAAACTAGGGATTAAAAACAGGGAGCCGCCCTGTTCACTCAGCAGACTGGCAGAACATATGGAACTTGTCAGCACCAGGAGCGGGTGGGAAGGGAGCCGGGCCCCAGTGCAAGCCTGGCCAGCGGAAGAGCAGAGGGTGGACAAGGTAAAGCAAAGAATGAGGTCTCACACCCGCACAAGGAGAACAGCTCCTGGATGTCAGCTGAACACAGAACACCCGCCACAGCGTCACCGGTACCCGACCCCAACAGGACGGATCGGAGCTGCACGCAGCCAGTCCCGTACCTCCCAGAACCGGGAAGCGCACAAAGGCTGCACGCAAGACCAGGCAGAAGGGTTTGCAATGAAGGTGAAAGGAGGAGCCAAACCCTAATAAAGAGGCAGGGCTGAGGGGAGACAGCTGGGGATTGGGTACCGGGGCTCTGGGCTTTTACCCTGACTGTTTTCCTTAAAAAAAAAAAAAAAAAAAAAACAACTTGGAGCAAATAAGGCAGATTGTTAATGCCAGATCAAACCAAGTAGCAGGTATCAGTGGGCTTATTCGCTCTGTCTTCTCCTGATCCAGACCCTGGGCCCCCATCCACCTCCACCTCCCCACCCATCCACAGATAGGTGTGTGTGCCCCGCGGAGGTGCTGCCCTCCTGGCGCTCCTCACCTCGGTGCAGGCTCTTGAGGGTCTCATAGGTGAAGAAGCTCAGGCCGGCGTAGGGAATGACCCCCAGCACGGTCGGAACAAATCCGTGGTAGAGGGTCTTCAGCCCCTCTTCTCTCGAGATCCGGATGAAGACGTGAAAGATGTTGCTGTACCTGTAGGACAGAGCGGTTCGGGGGTGGGGTGGGGGGCTGCAGACCTCAACTCACTGATTCTCCCTCCTCGCACGTCAGCGGGCGCAGGCTCTGGGTTCTGGCATTTGAGGGGCCGTGCATGCCCACAGCCACAGGCCACCTGCACCACTGGGCTCTTTGCTGTGCTCAGCCCCTGGGTTTTTACTCAGGTGCATTTTAAGCACATCTGTTTTCGACTCAACACGGAGACTCTGGGTTTGATGGAAGCACACTGCCACCCAAGCTGAGAGACCCAGTTACTGTCCTTATGGAAAGCTGCGGAACCCAGGGAGGTTGGGGCAACACAGCCTCTGCACAGCTTCATCAGCCGCTGCAGACAGAGGCCCAGACCCTATCCCCAGGGGCCGGTGGGGGGAGCCCTCCTGGGAACCCCACTAGACACAGAGCCCCCGGTGTGGTGAGAATGGCACCAGGGTGAGACTCACATTTCCTTTGGGGTCACAGCCATCCGCGCTCTGACCAGGTCCAGAGGGTAGGTCAGCGAGGCGGCCGTGGTTCCAGCCAGCGCTCCGGCGAGGAGGCGGGGCCAAGGGGGCAGGGCTCTGAAAGCGGGTGGGGGCGAAGGTGAGCCCCTGGGGTTTGGGTGCCCACAGGTCTGGGGTGCGGGTAGAGATGGCGGGAACGGGCGGCCAAGCTAATGGGCGGGGCGGGGGTGTCTCTTGGGGGGCGCCTGCCTTTGCCCCTGCTTGTCTGAATGAATGGAAGGCAGGCGGCTCTCCACCTGCTCTGGGGCCAGCGTACCGTGGCCGACCTGGGACGTAGGTTTGCGGAGACAGGGAAACGAGAGAAGTTCCGACTTGGTGAACAGGTGGAAGACAGGAGAACAGGGTGAGGTGACAGAGCTGAGAGGGCCAGGGTTTTTTTGGGGAAGGGGGGGGTCTCACTCTCCACGGAAGCCGTAGTAGCTGCCCAGGAGGCGTTTGTACTCCTCGTGCGCGCTGAACTGGATGGCGGCGTAGGGCACCACACGCACCATGGTGGCCGAGTTACCGCGCCACAGGCTCAAGAAGCCTTCATGGAGGTAGGTAAAGTAGAGGAGCCGGAAGGCCTCCTGGGGGGCAGGCAGCGGAGAGGGGCAACGTCAGTGGCCTAGGCCTCTGACCGAGCATGGCCTTTGCGGGCAGAGCGCAGCTGCCCTCTCAGCTTGCCTGACTTTGCCCAGCCCTGCGCCTGGGAAGGGGGGTGACATCACAGACACCCCCACGTTCCCTGGGCTCCGCGCTGGGACCCCCACCCCTTCTCCTCCAACCTGGGAATCATGAAGTGAGACGGGGGAAAGCACAGCTGCCCCACTCAGGGGGTTTTGTAGGTGTTTGGTAGCCTAGCTTTTAAAAATCCTCTTTATTTTCCTTTATTAAGAAGGAAACACCTGCTCTGTGGGCTTCCCATTGGCTCAGTGGTAAACATCCCACCTGCCAATGCAGGGGATGTGGGTTTGATCCCTGGGCAGGGAAGATCCTCTGGAGGAGGGCATGGCAACCCACTCCAGTATTCTTGCCTGGGAAATCCCATGGACAGAAGAGCCTGGCAGGCTACAGTCCATGGGGTCGCAAAGAGTCGGACATGACTGAGTGACTAAACCACAACCAACAGCAACACTTGCTCTGTGTTTAAAAATAAATCAAATACGAAACCTGTGAGTTCAGACCATCAAGTCCCCTGACCACCACCCCCAGCACAGGTGGCCTCCCGTCACTTCCCAGGGTGGGCTGTGTCCAGGCAGGCTTGGGGTGCAGACAGATGGCCTTGGCCCCAGCGCCTGGCAGGGGAGGCCCTGGTCACCCAGCAGGCCTGCAGCCGGCCTGGGCTGGGGGTCAGGGAACCAGTGGGAAAAGCCCCTTGACAAGCATTTGCCCAGCCCCTACCACCCACCTCCCTGCCTCTGCCAGCCCAGTAGGGCAGAGGTGAAGGCCCCAGAGACAGGGGTCCATGACCGAGCGGCTCACCTTGGCAGAAAATCTTTTTGAGGACACTGGAAAACAAACAAACAAACACAACAGAGATTGTTGGATATGAAGGATGGGACCACCCTCCCACTCCAGTCTGCATGACCCCCACCACAGGGGTCTAGTTTGAGCATAGGGAGTGAGGGCCTCCCCTGGAAATGACCCCCCCAACCTCTATAAGGGCCGAAGTGGGGACATCCCCAGCAGTCACCCCCTCCCCAGGAGCCTCCCCACCCCCGCACGTCCAGGCCACTCTGCACACCAACTTCTCCCCTTCTTCAGGGAGAGGGGCCCAGCTGCCACCTGACCCCGCAGGACAGTGAGGGCCTGTGGAAGGACGCCGCTCTCCAGGAGGGTCTCCACCCAGCTGAGCTTCCTCTCCCCCAAGTCCCTTGGAGGGGAGGCATCCCAGCCGCCAGCCATGTGGGGGTCACTAAGCGGCTCCAGCTCCCTCGGCAGGGGGCGTCTGCCTCCTCCTCCGTGGCCTGGCCTGGGCAGCCCTAGTTCCCGCTCTCCTGCCCTCTGGGGCTGCCAGCCCACCCCACCCCCTACTCCACGGTGAGCTGCACCAGGGGCCAGGCGGACCGAAACCCAAGTCACGAGGGGCCTCAGCCTGGGAGCACTTCCCCAGCATCTGCTGCCTTCCCAGCACAGCCCTGCCCTCCTCTCTGTGTGGACGTATGCACAGCTCCTGCCTTCGGAATGAAGCTCAGCTCCCCGTGTGGTGCTCCCGTGGGAATTTGTTCCAGGACCAGCTCAGCTGATGGAGATGTGTCCTCAACTGCATGCCTGCCCTTTCCCACCTCAGCTCACTGCCCGCTCCCCCTCAGGCGGGAGGTTGGTCCTGTTATATGGACAAGAAACCTGAGGCCCGGAGAGGTGAGGGGCCAGCCTGAGCAAGTGGGAGGGGCCTGGCTCCAGTCTGCAGCTCCTTCCTCCCAAAGAGCTGAGGGGCAGGGGTCCCAGCTTACGACCACCCCCCTGCCTACCACGGGACACAAAGGCCTCATCTTCGAACCCTGTGCCTACTAAACCCTAAGGAGGGAGGGAGCTGGATTCCTGAACTGTATCTTCCCAAAGAAATGTCCATATATGCTCTCACTCTCAGCGCCCATGAATGAGGCCTCAACTGGAAACGGGCTCTTTGCAGGTGTAATTAAATGGAGGTCATGCTAGATCCAATGGCGTGGGTCCTTAGAAGAGGATCCAGACATGCAGACTGGGGTGGGGGTGCAGTCACAAGCCAAGGATGCCTGGAGTCATCAGAAGCTCGAAGAGGCAAGGGAGGGTCCTCCCTCAGGGCCCCAGGAGGAGCTAACCCTACGGACCCCTTGAATGTGGACTTTTGGCCTCCAGAAAATGAGAGTACATTCCTGCAGTCCTAAGCTGTCTGGTTTCTGGTGCTTTGTGAGGCGGGTCCTGAACACTAACAGACTCTCTAAGTGGATTCTAAAGAGGCGTTTCGAGGGCTTCCCTGGTGGTCCAGGGTCAGAGTCTGTACTCCCAGTGCAGGGGGCCCCGGTTCGCTCCCTGGGTGGAGAGCTAGGTCCCACGTGCTACAAGCAAAGAGCCTGCCGCAATGAAGACTGAAGACCCCATGTGCCGCGCCTGAGACCTGGCATAGCCGGATGAATAATGTTTTTAAAAAGAGGCATTTCAGAAAGCGCTTGGCAGAGCAGTGTGGGCCCTGGAGGAGGAGGGTGAGCGCCGGCAGCCTCTCCATCCCCGGCGACAGGTGCTCAGGCAGCGCTTACCTTGGAAGATGATTTTGGTTCGGTCCAGGGGAGCTACAGCTGTTTTGGCAAGAGCACCAGCCAGTGCCCCAGACAGAAGGGAGCTGAGAACTTGCCTGTGATCACTCTGCAAGAAAACACACGAACACGCTGTCTGTCATCAGAGAGGGAGAGGAGGCGTCTGCTCTGCTTGGAACAGTATCCAGGAGAAAGGCTTTTCTTCTCCGCCTGGCCTGGGGCAGCTAGACATACGGTGGCCAGGGTGACATTGCCCTGCTGGGCCCTGGGCAGACTCCGGCACTGGCCACAGAGCCTGGGGGGACACAGTGAGAAACTCTTGGGCCGCAGGGACCATCCGCGTGAGAGGCTGGGGCGTCGCTCGTGGTTCTAAGTTCTCAGAGATGGCCTCCAATGGGATTGACACCAATCTTAAGAGTTGCCCTTGACCTGTCCTACTTTCAAGCCTTGGTCCCACCCACTGCCCATGTGCCAGGGACTCTTGCGCTTCCATGTTTCGGGTAAAGGCTCCTTGTGGTCTGGGGAGTGGGTGGTGGGCATCGGGCAAGGAGACCCTAACTCTGCTCAGTGCGTCCACTTTCCACCGCTTTCTATCAGGACTTCCGGGGCTGGTGTCTGTGGCTCTTTGTCCAGCTAAGCCGAAGGGGATGGGGACAGGCATGGCTGACTTGCACTTTGTGCTCCTGCGGCCAGTCTCAAAGTCGGTGCTTTCCCGAGCCTTCCTGTGGCTCCCGGAGCCCTGGCTCAAACAGCCCTCCTTCCCTTGAGGCCCACGGAGCCCCGAATCGCAGCCCAGGAAGCCGTCTGCTCATGGGGCTGGAGGCTCCATTCCCACCTCCCCCCTACCCCGGATGACTCAGGCATAGAGCTTGCCGGGGGGCTCTGTGCAGGACACACCCCACCTGTCCTCACTGCAGTGAGCAAGGAGGTGAGGAGCAGGGGGCTCAGCGATCCTGGGAATCTGTGATGTCCACTTGACCCAGGTGCCCTCAGGAGCCTGGAGTCGGTGTGGGGCAGGGGCACGTACGAGCCCCGACTGCTCCCCTCACCAGGGCTGCCGGTCGGCGGAGGGAGCCAGACACAGACACAAACGAGCTCTTCAGACAAATGTGTGCAGAGTCAGCAGTCTGGGAGGGGCTGTAGGGAAGGGGCTTGGAGTTCCAGGAGAATGCCGGCTAAGAGGCCCAGGGTGTGTGATGAGGCGTACATACGCAGGGCGTGGGTGCACGCGCGAGAGTATGTGTGTGACGCTAATCGAGGGGGAGGAAATGAACACTCAGAGACCCCAGTGAGAAGGAGCTGGGAACCACAAAGAGGGCAGGGCACTGACACAGGAAGGGGAAGGGGCAAGGGAAGAGAGACACGATGAAAGGTGGGCGAGGCTGGGCCCCACAGAGCCTTTCGAGGAGGCTGACCTTGGCCTACAGAAAAATGGAGAAGCGTGCAAGGTGAACAGGTTATTTTAACTGGAACCAGAGGAGAGGCAGCTCCTGGGAAACCCAGGGTTGAGACGGCAGAGGCTGGGACCAGAGGCGGCTGCGAGAGAGGAGCAATGAGGGGGCATTTGAGGGGTTCGGCTGGCAGTCTGGGTTCCTGAGTGGGCTTGGTGGAGTCCAGGGCGATGCCCAGGTTTGCTCAGCTCTGTGGGTGTCTTGGGGGGGCTGGGTCTGCCCGCAGTGACTGGAAGGCCTCTCTGCTCCCTGGTCCCTCACCTCTGACATAGTCACAAGCTGACTCCTGGCCCAGACCCCAGATCGCGTCCCAGGTGAACGTCCCCAGGGCCCTGTGCCCCTAGACCTGGCCCCTCCCCTTAATGCCCCTGGTGCCCCCTCCACCAGCCCAGCCCACCTCTCCCTGAAAGAACAAGTCCCCACAGCAGTGTGTTCCTGACTCAGTTTCTGAGGCTGAGCTTTACCACAGGGTTCCACCTTTTTGCTTCACAGAGACCCGTCACTGGGGACCCCTGCCTTTTCTGGGTCACACGGCAAGGTCTGGACATCTGGCTTCCAGGGACGTGGACAGCAGATGCCAGAAGGCTCAGGGGTGTTTCTGGCACCGGCTTTGAGGCCCATCTGCCCCTCTGCTTCGGTCTGCTCTCTGTGAATCCGTGTGGCAACTGCCGACCTCGAGCCTCTGTGAGCACAGGGATGCCCTACGGCCTGCCCACGGGGCCTGTGAGCACTGGAGGCAGAGCCCAGGGGTCCTTCTGTCTCCCCCACCAGGCACTTCCTGGGAAGCCTGCAGTGCTCATCATTGCCAGGCCAGTGCTGCACGTGCAAGGACACACGTCCTGAAACCCTAACCCTGGGTGTGTGGCTCCGAAGACACTCGGTGAAGAGAGCACGCTCAGTGCAGGAGGCGGCGGCTGCTTTCTGCCACACTCCCCGGGACTCCGAAATGACACAGCTGGCTCATCCTTTAAAGATAAGTGTTAGCTGCTCAGTCGTGTCTGAGTCTTTGCCACCCCCTGGATTGTACCCAGCTAGGCTCCTCTGTCTGTGGGATTCTCCAGGCAAGAATACTAGAGTGGGTTGCCACTTCCTCCTCCAGGGGATCTTCCCGACCCAGGGATCGAACCCGGCAGATTCTTCACCATCTGAGCCGCCAGGGAAGCCAGCATGGTTGGCAAAGGCATCACCAAATGGTCAAAGTCTCCATGACTATCATACGAGTTGTCGTTCGGCCTCTAAGTCGTGTCCAGCTCTCTGCACTGCAGCACACCAGTCTTCACTGTCCTTCACTGTCTCCCAGACTTTGCGCAAATGCATGTCCGTAGAGTGAGTGATGCTATCTAATCATCTTATCCTCAGCCGCCCCCTTCTCCTCTGGCCCTTAGTTTTTCCCAGCATCAGAGTCTTTTCCAATGAGTCAGTTCTTTGTATCAGACAGCCAAAGTACTACAGATTCAGCTTCAGCGTCAGTCTTTCCAATGAACATTTGGGGTTGATTTCCTTTAGGACTGACTGGTTTGATCTCCCTGCAGTTCAAGGGACTCTCAAGAGTCGTCTCTAACACCACAGTTCGAAAGCATCAATTCTTCAGCGCTCAGCTTTCTTTATGGTCCAACTCTCACATCTCTACATGACTTCTGGAAAAACCATAGCTTTGACTAGATGGACCTTTCTTGGCAAAGTGATGTCTCTGATTTTTAATATGCTGTCTAGGTTTGTCATAGCCTTCCTTCCAAGGAACAAGCGTCAGTGTCCTCAGTGATTTTGGAGCTCAAGAAAATAAAATCTGTCACTGCTTCTGCCTTTTCCCCTCTGTTTGCCGTGAAGTGATGAGACCAAATGCCATGATCCTAGTTTTTTGAATGTTGAGTTTCAAATCAGATTTTTTACTCTCCTCTTTCACCTTCATCAAGAGGCTCTTTAGTTCCTCTTTGCTTTATGCCGTAAGGGTGGTGTCATCTGCATATCTGAGGTTATTGCTATTTCTCCGAGTAATCTTGATTCCAGCTTGTGATTCATCCAGCCCAGCAGTTTGCATGATGTACTCTGCATATAAATTAAATCAAGACGGTGACAACATAAGCCCTGTCGTACTCCTTTCCCAATTTTGAACCAGTCTGTTGTTCCATAACCAGTTCTAACTTCTCATCATAGGAGAGATCCTTGCAAATGAAGAATGAGGCTGTCAGCCTGATGGAGAGAAAATGGGTGATCCACAGACAGGATGCACACGAGCAGCGAAACCACAGGAAGATGCCAGGCTCTTTAGAGTGTAGAGTGAGCTCCCTGCACCGGGTTAGCCAAGCAGGCAAGACTGATGTGGGTCGTTCCGGCCAGCAGGAGGGAAACTGCTGCCGCGTGTGTCCGAGTGCAGGCTGGGCACGGGGGCCTTTGCTGGGCATGTCCGCTTGGTGGGATCCATCTGGGCCAGTGGAGGGAGGGCCACGTCTCCCTCATATGCTAAAGTTCACTGAACTGTGAGGAATGGGGTGCCTGCTCTGGAGCTCACCCCTCTGTTGACCAGCGTGGTGACGGGGGTCCCGAGAACCAGGTCTCCTGTCCGCCTGGTGCTCCACAGAGCAACCTGGAACTTGGGGAAAGGTCAGGAGGGCCAGAGGTTGACGCTGCTTCAGCCTTTGAGCCCGTGGACTTTGAGAACTGCCTGCAGGCCCTGAGCCGGCCTGGCAGTGAAGGTGGATTAGTCCATGCTCGAGGTTCCAGTTGGGAGAACTTCTCCTGGCTTCTGTGGTGAACAAGCACAGGCCTGATCCAATTTCTTTACGAGGGAATAAACCTTTTGTGTTCAACTGAAGGGAGTCACTAGGGATGAACTTCAGAGCTGAGTGAGGGTAAACTCCTCCCTGGCGTGAGGAGCTCCCCTCAGCCCACCCCACCTTTGGCTAATTACTCTGTGTTGGCAAATCTGAGTCAGAAGAGGGACCCGGGGACACCTTTGACATCCCCGCCAAATGTGGGCGAGGTTTTGACCTCTTGCCAAGCAGTGGGGCGGCTGGATCCACAGCACAGACAGGGCTATAAAAACGGAATAGAAGGCAGCCTGCGTCACCCCCCACCGACCCCACCCTCAGTGCGGGAGGGGGTGATTTATATGGGGTGCGAGCATAGAAGAGGGAGCGGGTGAACGCGCCCATGGTGGGGCAGGGGTACTTGCCTTTGAGGGGACGTGCGCAGGCAGGACGGGCTCAGCATCATCACGCAAACGCACCACGCCTTCCTTCACACCATTACCCATTCCAGGCCTGCTCAGGATGGCAGAGACTCAGTCCTGGGAAGCAAAACGGGGCACAGTGAGAAGGCGGCCTCCTCCACCCGCCCAGGGCCTGTGATTCATCCTCAATGACCCGATGCCAGGCACGCTTCGCCTAACCTGACTTCGGTCTCCCTGCAGGATAAAGACACCAGAACTTGCATGTGGATGCCAGAGTCCCCTGCCCTGACTGCTTAATCATTTACAAGAGCACTTCCCATCAGCTCTGTGATTTCGTCGTCACCAACAGGCCTCTGAGTCCTCCGCTGTTTTCCAAGCTGGCACCAACCACCTAGGCTGGCTCAGAGAGGTTAAGCTGCCAGCCAGGTCACACAGCAGGAGGTGGGGGTGGGGTGGGCTCTAGAACGAGGAGGCCAGAGGTCTCCACCTGCCCTGGAGACCAACCCACTTTGGGATGATGCCAGCTTGGATCTGAGATTCCCTTCTCAGAAATACTTCTAGAAAATTAATCTTTGGACTTCCCTAGTAATTCAGTGGTTAAGAATCCACCTGCCAATGCAAGAGACATGGGTTTGATCGCTGGTCTGGAAAGCTCCCACACGCCGTGGGGCAACTAAGCCTGTGTGCCACAACTGCTGAGCCCTCGTGCCCAGAGCCCGTACTCCACAACAAGAGCAGCCACCTCATGAGGCCCGCGCATCGCAGCAAAGAGCAGCTCTGGCTTGCTGCAGCCGGATAAAGCCCACTCACAGCAACAGAGACCCAGGGCAGCCAAAAACAAGCAAACAAAAGTAACTTTTTAAAAAAGAGATGGTCTTTGTCCTCCTGTGTGGCTGCCTGCCCTTTGTGGCCAAGCTTATAATAAGTGTCCTAATACTTGAGGATTTCTCCCTGGAAACCTGTAAGCAGATCAATTAGGGAGTCCCTGGAGAAAGAGAACCAGGAATGGCTCTCTTGACAAAAGAGAAGCATTTTGGCCTAAGCCATTATGTGATCGAAGCCTGGAGGCAATGACTGCCCTTGAACAGGTCTCAGTAATTAATGATCTTAAGAGAACAAAGGAAAGCAGGAATAGAGAAAAGTCAGTCAAATAGTAGTGCAGTAATAAGGCAGATAATAAACTGAAAAATTTCTGAGAGAGATGGGAATACCAGACCACCTGACCTGCCTCTTGAGAAACCTGTATGCAGGTCAGGAAGCAACAGTTAGAACTGGACATGGAACAACAGACTGGTTCCAAATAGGAAAAGGAGTATGTCAAGGCTATATATTGTCACCCTGCTTACTTAACTTATATGCCGAGTACATCATGAGATATGCTGGGCTGGAAGAAGCACAAGCTGGAATCAAGATTGCCGGGAGAAATATCAACAACCTCAGATATGCAGATGACACCACCTTTATGGCAGAAAGTGAAGAGGAACTAAAAAGCCTCTTGATGAAAGTGAAAGAGGAGAATGAAAAAGTTGGCTTAAAGCTCAACATTCAGAAAACAAAGATATCTGGTCCCATCACTTCATGGGAAATAGATGGGGAAACAGTGTCACACTTTATTTTTGGGGGCTCCAAAATCACTGCAGATGGTGACTGCAGCCATGAAATTAAAAGACACTTACTCCTTGGAAGGAAAGTTATGACCAACCTAGGCAGCACATTCAAAAGCAGAGACAATTCCTTTGCCAACAAAGGTCCGTCTAGTCAAGGCTATGGTTTTTCCAGTGGTCATGTAAAGATGTGAGAGTTGGACTATGAAGACAGCTGAGTGCCGAATAATTGATGCTTTTGAACTGTGGTGTTGGAGAAGACTCTTGAGTCCCTTGGACTGCAAGGAGATCCAACCAGTCCATCCTAAAGGAGATCAGTCCTGGGTGTTCACTGGAAGGACTGATGCTGAAGCTGAAATTCCAATACTTTGGCCACCTCATGCGAAGAGTTGACTCACTGGAAAAGACTCTGATGCTGGGAGGGTTTGGGAGGGTGGAATGATGTTGATCCTCCTGACTTCAATCAGCTAAAGCTTGGACTCTGGACCTTTGCCCTAATTCTGTGCTGAATTCTCCTCTACTCAAACCCCTTCCTGAATACTCATGGACTCTGAGCTTAAAACTTCCCCAGTTTTGCTGTTCAGGGAGAAGTTGCTTTGGAAAAGGTCCCTTGTACTTCCCTTAACTTGCCACAGGTAATAAATCCTTCCTTCTCCCCATCTTTGGCTTGGTTGTGACTATTGGCTTAACACTCACGAACAGGCAAACCCAGTCTTCAGGTTAACACAGGTTTGTGTCCAAATTTCCTCCTATAAAACAATGTTTTTTCCTCTTTGTAAGGACGCCCAGTCCTAATGGATAAGAGTCCACCCTAACAACCTCAAGTAATAAATCCTTCCTTCTCCCCATCTTTGGACTGGGTTGTGTCTCTTCGCCTGACATCCACCAAGAGGTGAACCCACTGTTTTGGTAACAAACCTACCTTTAACCTCCCAGAGGAAGCGCACTCAAAGCTTAGCCAACCACAGGGAGAGGACCAGGAGGAAAAACACAATATGAAGGACTGGTGTCGCCGAGATGCCACTGGGCACTGGTGCGCTTGGAGGCCTCAGTGCCCACGCCTTAAAATCACCCAGTGGACCAACAGGCTTCCTTGGGACTTCGCTGGTGGCCCAGTGGTTAGGAATCCGCCTTCCCATGCAGGGGACGTGGGTACGATCCCTGGTGGGGGAACGAAGATCCTACATGCCACAGGGCAGCTGGAACCCGAGCCAAAAATAAAAACAAGTATTTTGTAAGAGTATTATGCTTTCTTGTGCTCAGTCACGTGTCACACCATGGACTGTACCCTGCCAGGCTCTTCTGTCCATCCCAGCAGGAATACTGGAGTGGGTTGCCATTTCCTCCTCCAGGGGATCTTCCTGACCCAGGGGTCGAACCCGTGTCTCCTGTGGCTGGTGGATTCTTTAGCACTGAGCTACCTGGGAGGCCCCGTGCTCTCCTGTAAATGATGCAAATAAGGCAGATACCCCCTGAGCCAGCCGTGGAAGCCCCTCCTGCCGTCTGGGCCCTCCCAAGCACCCGCTGGTATGGGACATCTTAGGAAGCACAAGCAGGATTCTGTTCCCAGTGGCCTCTGCTGCCGTTTCCTACCTGAAGTGGTCCCTGACTCGGGGAGGAAGGGCTGCTTCTGAGACAGGGCCAGAAAGTTAAGGAAGAGCCTGGGCCACCCTGAGGTGCCGGGCAGGGGCCAGCCAATGGTGCCGTGACAAGGGGACACAAAGGCAAATCAAAGCGCTCCCAGCGGCCAGAGCAGGACGCCCTGAGCAACATGAGCAGCTGAGCAGCGGCGCCTGCTGGATCTTAGTTCCTCAACCAGGGATGGAACCCACACCCCCTGTAGCGGCAGAGTGGAACCTTAACCACTGGACCAGCAGGGAAGTCCCAGCAGTGTTGGATTATAACCCGAAGTGCAAAATAAATATCCACAAGTCCACGCGAACATAAATAAATAATCGAATAAATAAATGAGGAGGAAGAGAGAAATGTCCCAGGTTGAAGAATCCCAAGTCACTGACAAGGTGCTCAGCCCTGGAAGAAGGAAGCGTAAGCAGGAGCCCTGAGGTGGGGGCCATGGGTGGTGACTTCCTTTCAAAGGGCACAGCACAGAAGGTGGAGGGGAGTCACTTTAGTGAAGACAGCTGCCAGAAAACCCCCGCAGCCAGGCGATCTAGGCCAGCACCACAGTGGTAAGTCACGTTCACGGCACACCCCCTGGTCACCTGTGGGATGAAAAAGGCTCCTCCTCTCTGAAGCCCAGTCTAACCATGAGAGAAACAGTGGACAAATCCCAACCGAGGGCCATCCTACAGAACACCAGGCCAGTTCTCCTCCAACCTGTTAAGGTCATCGAAACCAAGAGAGCCTGAGAACCTATCTCAGCCCAGAGAAGCCTACAGAGTAGTGATGGTGATGACTAAATGTAATGTGAGGATCCCGGGATGGAGAAAGGACATTAGGGAAACACTAAGGAAATACGAATAAACAGTGGACTTTAGTTAATTATCCACCTGCTGATGCAAAGGACACGGGTTTGATCCCTGGTCCAGCGAGGCTGCACAGGCCTGGGGGCAACCTAGCCCACGTGTCCCAGCTACTGAGTCTGAGCTCTAGAGGCCAAGAGCCACAAGCCCTGAGGCTCTGGTGCCCCGGAGCCTTTGCTCTGCAGTAAGTGAAGCCAGGACAATGAGAAGCCCATGCCCAGCCCCGACGCCACAACCAGAGAAAGCCTGCCAGCAGCCGAACTAGGAAGACTGTTAAAAATTATTCACTTAAAAAATAATGATGTATCAGTATGTGTTCATTAGTTGTGACAAACGTAACATACTAACAGAAGATGTTATTAATACAGGAAGTTGGGAGTGTGCAGTGGGGAGGAACTCTGAATTACTTTTGCAACTTTTCTAAATCTAAAACTGCTCCCAAACAAACAAAGAGAAACTAGGCTGGAGGGTTTTTTCTCAGCCCGTTGCTGGGTGCTCGCTTGGTCTGGGGTGGCGGCCACTGTGTCACGCCCCACGCGTCTGCTGATGCTCAGCGCCACTACAAGCGCTCCGGGGGCCTGTCTCCACGGCTGGGCACCTGCGTGCGAACAATGCAACCTTTCTTTCTTTCTGTATTTATTTATTTGGCTGCTTCAGTCTTAGCTGCGGCGCCCAGGATCTTTCTTTGCGCTGCACGGGCTTCTTTGCATCTCGGCCCTGGAAGAAGGGAAGCATAAGCAGGAGCCCTGAGGTGTGGGTCGGGGTCTTAGCTCCCGACTAGGAATCAAACCCACGTCCCCTGCGTTGCAAGACAGATTCTTAACCACTGGACCACAAGGAAAGTTCCTATTTTTTTATTTTTCCTGTACTGCTCGACAGGTAGGATCTTAGTTCCCTGATCTGAGATCGAACCTGTGCCTCCGTCAGTGGAAGTGTGGAGTTGCAACCGCTGGACTGTCAGGGAGGCCCTGACGCAGCCTTTCTTAGGGCTGGATAGGTGTGGTGCATGCGGACACGTTCTGTTAAACTGCCCTCCTGACAAAGGATCCAGCCCTTTGTATGGTCCAGCCTCATAGTTTAGAGTCTGACGACTTGTCTTCTGGCCTCCCTCTGACTCTTGCTCCAGGCTCCCCAGGAGGAAAGGCCGGGGGCAGGTGGTGCAGGCTCATCCCCGGGTTCGCCCGTGTTGCCCTCTGGACCATTCTTCACTGTGGCCCGGGCCAGGGGCCTGGCCTGGGAACTCTGCAGACGCAAGACAGGTCCTCGGTGTGGTGGACACGGGCAGAAGCAGAGTCACTGCACAAATCAGTGAAGACCTACCAGAGCATGTCCCACGTCACTGCTGGTGACAGTGCCAAGGCCAAGACACAGGAAGGCACCTGCAGAGGGCTGAATGGTGCCCTGCTCCCCGCCCAGACCTGTCTGTCCCCCCGGAATCTGTGAAGGGGGCACTATTTGAAAAAAGGCCCTTGCAGATGTCATCAAGGTAAGGATCTGGAGATCCTTACCCTGGATGAGGCTGGGTCCTCAAATCAAGGACAAATCAAATCTCTTATCTCTGATAAGAGACAGAGAAACAGACACAGGCAGGGAGGCCCTGTGAAGACAGAGGCGATAGGGTGACAAACCCAGGCCACAGGCCAAGAAACACCTGCGGTGTAAAAGCTGGAAGAGACCAGGAAGAGTCTCCTGGAGCCTGAGGACAATCAACGTGAGACTTGCGGTCTACAGAGCTGCGGAAGAATACACTGTTGTCGTCAGTTGGTTTGTGCTGGTTTGTCACAGGGGTCAGAGGAAACTAAGGCGCTTTTTGGAGGAGAATGTGGGGTGCCCCAGGCTCCCTAACTCTGAGCAGAAGGGGCAGCCAGAGTTTGCAAGCTGCTCCTGCCAGGGCCTGATGCCTCCAGAGAACTCCCCAGGATTGCAAGGCAGAGAGAAGGAGATTCCTTCCACAGGGCTGTAGTGGGGGTGGTCTCAAGATTTTGCCTCTCAGGCCAAAGGCTAACTTCCTAGCCTTTGCCCTTTCAAAAAACAAAAACAAGTTCAAGACAAAGGCAAAGAAACAACCAGATCACTGGGAAGGAAATCCATGGGGTCTCAAAGAGTCAGACACGACTGAGCAACTAAACTGAACTGAACTGGGAAGGAAAATCAACAACTAAAAATACGACAGAGGGACTTCCCTGGTAGCCCCGTGGCTGAGGCTCCACGCTCCCAATGCCGGGGCCCTGAGCTCCACCCCTGGTCAGGGAACTAGGTCCCACGGGCCTCAACTAAGAGCTTCAGGCTGCAACTGAAAAAAGGTCCTGCATGCCTCAACTAAGACCCAGTACAGCCACATAAATAAATAAGCGACAGGTACCAGACTGCACTCGAATGGAGAAAAGCAGGTTTAAAACCCTCATGGGGGCTGCCGGCATGTGTCAGGACAGTGACTTAACTGGCGGATGAGCGCGCAAAGAGGCAGGCCGTGGGCAGCTCCTCTTACCAGCTGATTTGGCGAACGTCTTAGAATGCGTGTTGTTCCCCTGACAGGTGAACGTGGAGCCTCATGGGCCAGTAAGGCCATGACCAGGCGCTGGTGTGGCCTGAAGGTATGGCGGTCTGGATGGGAAGCCATGGGGGAGAGAAGGGAGGCGGGGACAGGGAGAAGGTGTGACCTTGGCCCTCAAGGGAGGATGCCAAGTGACCTGTCACTAATAAGCAACCCTGCCTGAGCCTAGGTGGGAGGCTGTCCGGATGCAAAGACGGGAAGCAGATTGTGTGTTTACAAAGTGCTGTCAACAGCGAGGAGGACTCTTGACACGGAAGGGACAGGGGAGGGGAGGAGCCTGACCACGGGTGCACAGACTTGCCAGCAGTTGACATTTCGCTGGCCCCTACTCACACAGCTGACAAGGGGCTGCCCCCACACCCACAGTGCCCTCTTCTGGTCAGATCCCCTCCCCTGCACTCAGGGACACCCCCGCCCCCCACCCAGCTTCCTGCTGGCTTCTTTCCCCCAAACCGCCACATGATTCTGAACTGACCCCTCAACCTGCCCCAAGAGGCCCCCTCACTGACTTAGGGCCCCCACTTCCCACACTGCTCCCATACTCAGGACAGCCATCAGGCCGCCTCGGCCACCAGAGTGGGTTCACTGAGGCTGGGACTTCTCCGCAGCTGCTGAGCCACATGCCTAGAGCCGGTGCTCTGCAACCAGAGAAGCCGCTGCAGTGAGAAGCCTGGGCATTATAGTGAAGGGCAACGCACTCGCTGTAGCTAGAGAAAGCCCGTGCAGAGCAACAAAGACCCAGCACAACCAAAATAAAATCTTTTTTCATACTTTTGTTAGCTGACCAGTTATTTAAGAAATCTTTGTGACTGCAACCTACATTCAGAAACATGTTTTGTATCATATATTCACTTATACTCATAGACACTTCTGCTTCCATGCCCTAACTGCAACAAGGGTTTCAGGAAGGAATAGATAGCCCTTTTATTTTTTAATTTCTATTTATTTAAGAATATTTTTGGCTGTGCCACACAGCATATGGGATCTTAATTCCCCAATCAGGGATCAAACCCGAGTCCCCCCGCAGTGGAAGTGTGGCTTCTTAACCGCTGACCCGCCAGGGACGTCCCATAGGTAGCCCTGGGCTTCCCTGGAGGCTCAGTGGTAAAGAGTCCACCTGCCAATGCAGGAGACCTGGTTTGGGAAGATCCATGGAGCAACTAAACCCGTGCGCCACAATATTGAGCCTGTGCCCTACAGCTTGGGAGCCTCAACTGCTGAGCCCGTGTGCCCTAGAGCCGAGCTTCACAAGAGAAGCCGCCACAGTGAGAAGCCTGCACTCTGCAGCTAGAGAGGAGCCCCCATTCATCGCAACTCAAGAAAAGTCTGAGCAGCAATGAAGNCCCGGGGTCAAGGGCGAGGGTCAGATTGGGGCAGCCATTTGCTCAGAGTGACAGATTTGCTCCCTGACAAAGCAAATATACTTCCGGCCCAGATGAACCACACAATCATCTTTTGGGTGGGGGGCAGAGAGAGACCTTTGGTTTCGCATCAAACCCTACACAACTTTCTCAAAATGCAAGTTGCTCACAAATTCAAAGATGTATTTATATAAAATATCTGCGGCAGGGAGAGGGTGTGGAACATTAGATTCGGCCAGCTGGAAATATTGGCTCCTAAAAAACGATCTTTCCAAAAAGACGGAAGAGAGCTCAGAGCTCTGGCCCCCAGCGTCCCGCTAGGGCCCTCAGCGGTACACCCCCTGCGGCCGTGCCTCTCTCTCGGTTCTTTTGTTGGAATGTCTGACCCCCTGTGACACTGTCTGCTGCACGACCTCGGATCTCAAGGACCGGGGGACACGAGTTCCCACTCCTCGTGCTGGTGACAGTGTCTCTCCGCGGGGCTCTGTGCTCGGCTCAGTCTCAGGTTCTGGACGCCCGTTCACCGGGAGACCGGTGCTCACCCTCAGTGCTCCAGCCTCCTCTTGAGGTTCCCGAACACCCCATGACCGGTAGGAGCTCTCTGGCCAGAGGTTATTTTGGCAGGCACTCTGCTGAGCTCACTGCCCTGTGGCTCTCCTTCCAGGAGAGAATATGTGTTAGAGTGCACATTCCTCAATGCAGAGTGTAAGTTGAGCAAACTCTAAAGGGAGGTGCCGGCTTGGTTTAGGTCATGCAGGCAGACTAGGGTCCCATGAAGAACACTGTACAGGCAGTGGGACTTAGGTGAGGGTTTTTTTGGGGGGAAGGGGTGGGAGGGGATCTGAGCTCCTCCTTAAAAATATCTTCAGCACAAGAATAAAACAATTTGTAACTATGCATGATGTCATATGTTTAACTTACTGTGGTGCTTATTTTGCAGTGTACACAAATATTGAGTCATTATACTGTAAACCTGAAACTAATATACAGTCAGCCCTCTGTATCCACAGGATCTGCGTCTATGCATTCAACCAACTGAGGACTGAAAACAGTTTAAAGCAAAAAAAGAAGTCAAGAAAGAAAGGAAGGAAAAACAAAACAGAAAGTTCCAAAAAAGCGAAACTTGAATTTGCTGTGCACCAGGGCTTCCCAAGTGGCTCAGTGGTGAAGAATCCATCTGCAGTGCAGATGAGAGTTCAGTCCCTGGGTCAGGAAGATCCCCTGGAGAAGGAAATGGCAACCCACTCCAGTGTTCCTGCCTGGAGAATCCCATGGACAGAGGAGCCTGGCCGGCTACAGTCCAAGGCAACTACTTATATAACACACTGCATTAGGCATTGTAAGTAACCTAGAGATGACTTAGGGCTCCGCTGGCAGCTCAGCTGGTAAAGAATCTGCCTGCAATGCGGGAGACCTGGGTTCGATCCCTGGATTGGGAAGATCCCCTGGAGGAGGGCATGGCAACTCACTCCAGTGTTCCTGCCTGGAGAATCCCATGGACAGAGGAGCCTGGGGGGCCACAGTCCATGGGGTCGCAGAGAGTCAGACACGACTGGGGGACTAAGCACCGCACAGAGATGGTTTGAAGGAGACTGGAGGATGTTACGTGCAAATACTACACCATTTTATAACGAGGGACTTGAGCACCCCCAGATTCTTATATCTGAGGGGGATTCTGGAACCAGTCCCATAAAGATAACGTGGATGCTAAGTCGCTCCAGTCATGTCCGAGTCTTTGTGACCCCATGGACGGTAGCCCACCAGGCTCCTCTGTCCATGGGATTCTCCAGGCAAGAATGCTGGAGTGGGTTGCCATTTCCTCCTCTAAGGGATCTTTCTGAGCCATGGATCGAACCTGCATCTCTTATGTCTCCTGCGTTGGCAGGTGTGTTCTTTATCACTAGTGCCACCTGGGAAGCCCAAGGATAACAACGGGTGACTATGTCAATTATACCTCAATTAAAAAAATGCAAAAACTCACCCCCATTAACAGATATGAACTATTATACATAAAACAGATAAGCAACAAGGATCTACTGTACCACTTTGGGAATTATATTCAATAGCTTGTGATATCCTATGATGGAGTATAATCAGGAAAAAATATATAACTGAATCACTATGCTGTACATCTGAAACTAACATGATATTGTAAATCAGCTATACCTCAAAAAAAAAAGTTCTCAGTAAAACAATAAAAACAAAACAAAACAAAACCCAAAAATCTTTGGGTAAGAGAGACAGGACATATACAGGAACGAGAGCCAGATCATGCATGATGGTAGGACTCTGACCCATGACCTCTGCAATAGGCAACCATAATGGCTCCAGCAACTGGCCCAAAACAGCTGGAGTTTGGTGACTGCAGCTTCCCTAATTTTTGTTTCTGCTTCCAACTTAGGACAATCCAAAAAAAACATAGTATGCCTCCCTGACCATTCATGGAAGGCAACTGCTGTTGGCAGCCGTCCCCTCACCCCGCTTGCTCTTGCCAAGAGCCTCCAACAGTCACACCTGAACCTTCTCTTCTCCGCCATAAAGCTCTCTCCCCGCTGCTGTCTTTGAGTCTCTGCCAAATGCAGTGGTGGCAGCTGACCCCCGTCTCTAGCAAGCCTCTGCTGTTTTCACTGAAGTGGCCTTTATTTATTTCCACAGGTAATTGCATGAAGAGAGGAGAAGAGACAGCTCTTCCTTATGGCAGAATTTTAACTAATGAACATATAAGGAACGCTGGACACAGAAAATCAGCAACAGACAAATGTCGGTGTTCACCACTGCTGCCAAAAACTGCGAATGGGACTTCCCTGGTGGTCTGGTGTTTAAGAACCCGCTTGCCAATGCAGGAGCACGGTTCAATCCCTGCTCCTGGAAGGTTCCACGTGCTGTGGGGCAGCTGGGCCCATGTGCCCCAACTGAAGCCCGAGCGCCCCAGAGCCTGTGCTCTGCAACTAGAGAAGCCCCTGCGAAGAGAAGCGTGCACAGCACAAGAGAGTGGCCTCCTGCCTGCTGCAACCAGAGGAAGCCCACACACAGCAGTGGAGACCCAGCACAGCCAGAAAGAAACAGGTAACTCATTACCTAGAGGAATTTTACAAAAAAGAACTACAGTGGACCGATACGAAAGGGAGAGAGTGAAAATACAATGAGAAGTGGGGTATCTGTGTGGTCTCCAAGCATCTCTCCACAAGACAATTTCTCTGGGCAGAGCAAGCTGGCCCCATCCTGACCAAGCGATCAAGGTCAGCCACAGAGGACAGGACACAGCGACAGCTCGCATGCTGGATATAACACAATGGGAAGGACACAACGTCAGTTCTGTGCGGTTCCTGCCAAAGACGCACAACCCCTGATCTGATCCCAAGGAAACATCTGACAAGCCACACTGAGGCACACTCTGCAAACAGCTGAGTGGTTCTCAGCGCGAAGGTCACGGACAAGAAGGGAAGGCTGCGGAACCATCACATCACAGGTTGAAGGTGACTCAGGAGACACGAGGACTAAATGCAACAGCCGAGCCTGGACCAGAAAAAGAACCTAAGGGGGAAAGCTGCTAACGTGAGGTTCCGGTCTGGAGACGAGACCCTAGTGTTGCGTCGACGTTCAGTTTCTGGTTCAGATAACCGCATCGTGCGGGACGCTAGCCACAGGAACCACTGCGTGAAAGGCATCAGGAACTCTCAGCTAGTTTTGCCATTTTTCTATGAGTCTAAAGTTATTTCAAAATACACAGCTTAAAAAAAAAAAAAAAGAAGTTATGAGAAAACCAGGAGCTTCTGGGACTGCCAAAGTTTTCAGAGAAACACGTCAGATGCCTGTGGCTAAAGGGGCTGGCACAGTGGCCTGGCTCCTCCCTGGCCTCCAGGTGCCTTTGAGCAGCATCTCCAAGTTCTGTGCTGGGGAAGGGTGCTAGCAGTCACGGCCCCACAGGAGGGATTAGTGTTGCCTGGCTTGAAGGGAGACCGTGTCCTTCCTGGCAGGCACACCCTGACCCTGGCCTCTCCTCAGGCCAAGGCCTTCACCCTCTGCCTCTGGCTCTGCATGTGGGGGTGAGAATGGGGTGAAGGCTGGTACTTGACACTACGGAACAAAGGCAGCTGTTGATCATTAAATCCCTCTGTCCCCGTGTTCTCTGTCCAGCCTTAACCAACGCCCATGGATGCTGCTTTACAGATGGGAAAGCTGAGGCAGCATGTGTCCTTGCTGGAGACCGTCATGGTGATAATCATCACAGCTGATGACTGGGGCCATCACAGTCACTGTTTTATGTTCCCGCTTTGCTGATGAGATGTGGAGCAGCTTGTCCAGACCAAGAGCAGAAGCAACTCCAGCCCTGACATGGGACTCCAAAGCCACAGCTGAGTCCAGCTCCACAGAGCCCGGCTCCTCAGTGACCTCAATATCATTTCATCCTGAATGCTTCTTCCAGAGAAGCACGTGCCCCTTAAAAAAGATTTTGTTTAACCTGAAGGAACAGTACTGCAGGGGAGGCAGGAGTAAGAGTTTGGCTGCACTCAGCTCCTGAGACAACTCTCAAAGCCATGCAGAACTTGAAGCCAGAGGGCAGGGACCCCTGAGAGCTGAGGGGGCTGGGTCACCGGAGGCCAAAATCAGCAGGCTCCTGAGATGTGAGCCTGGAAGAGGCAGCCAAGGGGCCAGCTGAGCAGTTGGTGGGGAAAGCAGTCAGTGATGGAGACCCTGGGTAACCAGTCCCTGGTGGGGACTCACCAAAGGCCACGGGGTAGAAGGAAGGTGCTGGAGGGACCGAGGCCTGGTGTCTGGCAGCCTGAGAACTTTCACTCTTGAACTTGGAAGAAGGTGGCCCCAGTCTCTGGCTCCCTCAAGCCTGGAAAGAGCCAGCGGAAATAGTGTCTGGGGAAAGATGATACCCTGGACCTTGCGGAATTTAAAAAATCTAACATCTTGGGCCTGACCTGAGGTAATGAGGTGCAAGGGGAGACCGGATGAAAGGAGCAGAGCCACCCCGCCCAGGCGGGCTGGGCAGATGCCATGTTGGAAGATGCCGACGGGTCGTTCAACAGGGAAGGGCCAGAGCTGGTTCCAGCCCCAGTTGCCCCTTCTGAATGGAGGGCCTCGTGTGGGCCACTCCCTGCATGGAGGTGACAGGGGCAGTGGGCAGCATCACGTGGCAGCGCCTGATAAAATAAAGAAGCAGGGGCCTCTTGAGACCCCCAAGTGTCACGGTCCACAGATCTAAGAAGGACAGCCATGCAAAGGGAGCCGGGCTGACCCGGGCAGAGAGACCTTCACTGCTCTTGTTCTAACACAGCTGTCAGCTGCACTCCTGGCTTTCTTCGGTTTCGTGAGTTATTCCCCGAATCTCCCTCTTCTGCCTCTGTATCTCATCCGTGAGCTTGAGGCCTTCCTCGTCCTGTAGGATAACTCCCCGCCACCCCCCGCCCCCAGCCAGCTTGTCTGAAGTGTTTTCTCACCATTAGCCTGGGTTGTGGGGTTCCAGGAGGTACACAGAGGTGGGGGCCCTCTCCCAAACATTATACCAGGGGGCCCTGAGGGCACAGATTTACTGCAGGGGAGATGAACCTGGGCTTCTTGGTTAAAGTGGGGTCTTTAACCCCCTGTCTAGTGATCCTTTTCCCCTTTCTAGACTCTTCTTTTTGGAACCAGCGCAGCATGGGCAAGAGGAGGGGTGGAAAAGGGTGGTTAAGCAAGAGGTTGAGAGGGGAGGATACATACATACACAACTCAGTGGTCTCCCCACCTCCCTTATTTACTTGCATGCTAAATTGTTTCGGTTGTGTCCAACTCTTTGTGACCCCATGGCTCCTCTGCCCATGGGATTCTCCAGGAAAGAACACTGGAGTGGGGTGCCATTTCCTTCTCCGGGCATCTTTCCAACCTAGGGATCAAATCCGAGTTGCTTCTGTCTCCTACACTGGCAGGTGGGTTCTTCACCACTAGCGCCACCTGGGAAGCCCTTGTTTATTTGCTTATTCAGCCATTTATTCAGATCAGTGTATACTGTGGGCTAAGTCAGTGTTCTGTTACTTATTTACTGCTTCACTCTTCCAGCACTTGCCGTGTGGACTGAGCTGTTTTCCATCCACTGGAGGTGGAGGGGTGGGTCTCGGGAGGGAGACCCCGAGGATGATGAAACAGTGGTCCAAAAGGTTCCAGCAGCTGCAGGAGTCAAAAGTGGGAGTGTGCAAGGAACAAACATCAGTGTGAGCCAATAGGCCTCAAACCTGACTGTATGTGGGCGAGAGGCAGGGCAGGGTGCCTACTCCTGCCTGAGGCCAGGCGCCGCTGCTCTGCAGACAACCCTCTGAAGGCTGCCCAGCCACCCCCTGCCCCCAGCACCTGGGTAGTGGGAACTGAGGGGAATTCACTCCTTCGCTCTGGGTACGAGGACCTCAGACAGGGGGAGTGGTGCTACCAGGCAGGGCCAGGGTGGGAGGCTTGTGAGCAGGGACCAAATGGCCTGGAACCCTCCTGTCCTGACATTTGGGGTAATGGTCCTGGGAAAGGGAGCCATAAGGACCACTCTGGTCCAGTATTTAAAGGGCTGTGGTAAGCTGAATGGTGGCCCCTAAAGACACCTGTCCTAACTCCCTGGGACCTGTGGATGTCACCTTACATGGCAAAAGGAAGTCTGCAGGTGTGATCAAGTTAAGGAACTTGGGATAGAAAAACTGTCTTGGAGCATCAGGATGGCCCTAACGGCATCACAAGTCCTTAAGAGAGAAAGGTACTTCCCTGGTAGTCCAGCCGTTAAGACTTCACGCTCCCGGTGCAGGAGGCCCGGGTTCAATCCCTGGTCAGGGAACCTGATCCCACATGCTGCAACCAGGAGCCCGCACACAGCAAAAAGATCCTGGGTGCCACATCTGAGACCCGGTGCCGCCAAGTAAATGGAGAAAAAGAAAGAGAGAGGGAGGCAGGAAGGTCAGAGAAGGAGAGGTGATGATGCAGGCAGATCTCAGAAAGATCTGAAGATGCTACCCTGGCTTTGAAGGCGGTAGAAGGGACCGTTGTCAGGAGCACACAGATGGCCTTTGGGAGCCAGAAAAGGCAAGGAAAACAGATTCTCTTCTGGAATCTCCAGCCCTGCAGACCCATTTTGGACATCTGACCTTCGGAACCGAAGGACCCTACGCTTGGGTGGCTTTCCCCCCGTGGGTGTGGCAGCGTGTTACTGCAGCCATGCGGAACGGACAGACTGCCACAAGACGCTGGGCAGTGGCCCCGGGGGCAGTGCACAGTCACAGGAGAGTGACTCCAGGTCAGAGCCCACGATGGCCGGCGCTGCCTGCGGCCCAAAGGCCGCCCCAGGGAGGCTGGGCTTGCTCATGACGGCAGGTGCCCAGAGCCTGCTCGGGCCAGGCCCTGCTGGGCCCTGGGGGCATGGCAGCAAACTGGCATGTGCCCTCACACAGAAGCAAGCAAGACAGTTCAGGGAGCTGCACCAGCACACCCTAGGAAGGGAGGGAACAGGGAGATGGGGACCCAGATTCAAGACTGGGTGGCCAAGCTGGCCTCCTGAGGAGGGTGCTGGAGCTGACGCTGGAATAAACGGGGTTGCGGGTAGAGGGGTTGGCAGGAGCTGCATTCTAACAGTGAGATAGGGTGTGCAAAAGGCCTCCGGGCAGGAATGAACCAGCCAGAGAGAGGAGAGCCTGTGGATCTGTACGGGCAGCGGGGAAGCCGGAGACAGGCTAAGGAAGCCTAGAGAGGCTGCCCGTGGGGTCACTCAGGCGGGACAGGGTCCGACGGAGGGAGGCTGGAGGGGACCCAGGAACCCGCCCGCGTCCTCTCTGAGACCCCGGAGTGGTGGGCTTGTTTTCTGGGACAAGGCGGCCTGAGAGGGCCAGTGTGGGGGAAGGGCGGCCAGCAGGGCAGGTGCCCTTGTTTCAGGGGCTCCACTCTTGGCAGATTCTTGCCCATCCCCGGCCCTGAGCTTCCCAACTGAGAAGAGAGTGTCAAAGCTTCTGGTACTATCTCGTGGTCCCAGTACAGCACTGGGACGGATATGAGGGCAAAACATACAATGGATCTAAGTTTAATTAAAAAAATAGACCCAATGGGGGACTTCCCTGCTGGTCTAGTGATTAAGAATCAGCTTTTCAATGCAGGGACACAGGTCTGAAGCCTGGTCTGGGAACTACGATTCCACATGCCGTGAGGCAACCAAGCCCATGCGCTGTAACTACTGACCCCGTAGGCCGCATCTAAGACCCAGTGCAGACAAATAAATAGATACTGAAAACACCACAGTGGGTTTGCACTGGACATCACCCAGCGTCAGTCCTGTCTGGGGGTGCTGCCTCCTCTCTCCCGCTGCCCACCGCCCTCTGCCTCTTCACTCACCCCGACCACCGGGCTGGTTGCAATGGTCACTCCTGCGGTCCCTTCCAGGGTCGGTGCTCGGCCTCCCCTCTGCCACCTGTCAGGGAAATATAACTGGGAGGGGAGAGGCCTGGGTCCAAAGCTGGTTCCGCCCCTCGCCTGGTGCGCGCCCTTGGGCAGTGCCCTAATGCCTGGGGGCCTGGGCTCTCTGACCAGTGAGCTGGGCTTGGCTAAGCCTGGGGTGAGCGAGCCGGAACGCAGAGAACCATGTTCCCCCGACGTCATCCTGCTGAGGTCTGCCCGAACTTGCCCGAAGGACCTGGAATCCTCATGTTCCAGTATGTGCAATAGGGCTGTCGCTGTGGAAGTCAGTCTGGAGGCTCCCCAACTACTTGAACACAGAGTTACCATGTGACCCCAAGATCCTACTCCCACTCTGGCAATCCCTGCACACCGTGTTCAGAGCAGCACTAGTTGCAATCGCTAAATTATTACCACTCAGCCATAAAAAGGAAGGAATTCCTCTCGGGAAAAAAGAACGAACGAAGCACTGACATGTGCTGCAACGTGGATGAACCCTGAAAACCTCATGCCAAGAGCAAGAGGGCAGACACAAGGCCAGATGCTACGAGACTCCACATATATATGCCCAGTGTCCACAGCACGCAGACCCACAGGCACAGAACGCAGAGTGGCAGCCGTCAGAGGCCGGGGGAAAGGGAACAGGCTTCCTCTGCAGGTGACAGCGAGGTTCTTTTGCAGTGGCGGTAGCACAGCACTGGGGCTGCTCTACGCGCCACTGAGCTGGTAGAATGGGGGAATCCCCTTCCGCTCCAGCGGCCAGGACTCTGAGACTCCACTGCAGGAGGCACGGGTTCAATCCCTGGTCAGGGAGCTAAGAGCCTGCGTGCTGTGAAGAATGGCCAAAAGACCAAAAGCAAAAGGTAAAATGGTGAGTTTCAAGTTATGTGTCCTTTACACACACACACACACATCCAGCTGGTCCTTCCCTGGTGGCACAGAGGATAAGAATCTGCCTACCAATGCAAGGGACACAGGTCCAGTTCCTGGCCCAGGAAGAGCCCACATGCTGGGAGCAGACAAGCCTGTGTGCCTAGAGCCTGTGCTCCGCACCAAGACACCCCGGTGAGAAGACACGGCCCCTGAGAGTAGCCCCCACCCACCACAACCAGAGAAAGCCCTCGAGACTCGGTGTAGCCAAAAATAAACAAACTTTAAAACAGCACGGGAGACTCGGTGTAGCCAAAAATAAACAAACTTTAAAACAGCACACTAAACAGCCCTCCACTCCATCTGCCCTGGGAGGCCCTTCTCTGATACATCAGAGAAGCGCTTCCAGTGCCCTTCCAGGGTGGCAGGAGCCTGGTCACACTTCAGGCCTCCCTCTCCTCACCAGCCCTCTTCTCCCTTCAGTTCAGTCGCTCAGTCGTGTCTGACTCTTTGTGACCCCATAGACCACAGCACGCCAGGCTTCCCTGTCCATCACCAACTCCCAGAGCTTGCTCAAACTCATGTCCCATTGAGTTGGTGATGACATCCAATCATCTCATCCTCTGTTGTCCCCTTTTCCTCCTGCCTTCAATCTTTTCCAGCATCGGGGTCTTTTCCAATGAGTCAGCTCTTTGCATCAGGTGGCCAAAGTATTGGAGCTTCAGCTTCAGCATCAGTCCTTCCAATGAATGTTTAAGATTCATTTCCTTTAAGATTGACTGGTTTGATCTCCCTGCAGTCCAAGGGACTCTCAAGAGTCTTCTCCAGCACCACAGCTCAAAAGCATCAATTCTTCAGCACTCAGCTTTCTTTATGGTCCAAATCTCACATCCATACATGACCACTGGAAAAACCATAGCTTTGACTAGATGGACCTTTGTCAGCAAAGTAATGTCTCTTTTTTAATATGCTGTCTAGGTTGATCACAGCCTTTCTTCCAAGGAGCAAGTGACTTTTAATTTCATGGCTGCAGTCACCATCTACAATGATTTTGGAGCCCCCCCAACCCCCCCAAATAAAGTCTGTCACTGTTTCCACTGTTTCCCTGTCTACTTGCCATGAAGTGTTCGGACCGGATGCCATGATCTTAGTTTTTTGCATGCTGAATTTCAAGCCAGCTTTTTCACTCTCCTCTTTCACTTTTATCCAGGGGCTCTTTGGTTCCTCTTTGCTTTCTGCTATAAGGGTGGTGTCATCTGCATATCTGAGGTTATTGATATTTCTCCTGGCAATCTTGAGTCTAGCTTGTGTTTCATCCAGCCCTGCATTTTGCACGATGTACTCTACATATAACTTAAATAAGCAGGGTGACAATATACAGCCTTGACGTACTCCTTTCCCAATTTGGAAACAGGCGTTGTCCCATGTCCGGTCCTGACTGTTGCAACTTGACCTGCATACGGGTTTCTCAGGAAACAGGTCAGGTGGTCTGGTATTCCCATCTCTTTCAGAATTTTCCGCAGTTTTCTGTGACCCTCCCTCCCCGCCACTAGGTTATTTTGAGTCGGATTAACTGGGTGCTTGCCATATACATGCTCTGGGGAAGTGCCACCATGGAGAGGGTGGGGAATGGCAACCCACTCCAGTGTTCCTGCCCGGAGAATCCCGTGGACAGAGGAGCCTGCCGGGTTACAGCCCAGAGTCACAAAGAGTCGGACACAATCGAAGAGACTCAGCACGGACGCGGGCTGGTGGGGGAGGGCGGTTAGTGTCTAATGGGGACAGACTTTCAGTCTGGGAAGATGGAAAGTTCTAGAGATGGATGGTGGTTACGGTTGCACAGCAGTGTGAATGTACTTAATGCTACTGAACTGTACACTAAACAAATGTTAAGATGGGATATTTTATGTTGTGTGTGTATGAATGCGCAGTCGTGTCTGACTCTTTGTGACCTCATGGACCGTAGCCTGCAAGGCTCCTCTGTTCATGGAATTTTCCAGGCAAGAATACTAGAGTGGGTTGCTATTTCCTCCTCCAGCAGATCTTCCTGACCCAGGGATTGAACCGGCATCTCCTGCATTGGTGGGAGGATTCCCACTGAGCCACCTGGGAAGCCGTATTTTTTGCTGTATATATCTTAACACAGTTAAACAAGAAATTCAAGCATAGACAAAATGCGTCTGTGGTGTTAGGATCAGATGGGGTTGCCTTTGGCGGGTAAGACAAGAAAGGGGTGTGGAGAGGCCAGCTGGGGGTCTTGAAATGCTCTGTATCTTGATCAGGTTTCACGTGTGAATGGACCTAATAATTCCTGAGCTGTACATTCATGGGTTATTCACTCTACTGTGTGTAAATTACAGTGCAATAAAACACTTTAAAGCCATTAAACAAAACAGAAACCTTCTTGGCCCCTCCCAGGCCAACTGAGTCTGAGCTTGAGAGTCATGTTCCTAACTCCCAGGGTGCTCTGATGGCATCTGGGGCGTGGGGCTGACATGCATTGCTCACCGCTGCTCACTCCCCTCCCCACCTGCAGAGGATATATACCTCGGATGACTTTGACAATAACTGACAGTCTGGAGGAGATGCTTAAGCCCCTGGAAGGGGGGCCACACGTGCCGTGGACGACCAGACTTCTCCTGGAGACTGCATCCTGGTAGCCACCTACTCTGCCCTCTATCTCCTTGGAGAAGGGGACGCTGACCCTCCCCTTGACTCCAGGGTGACTTGGGTGACCCCGCTCAGGTCATGAGAGCTCACCCTCCTGGGTTTGGGGTGCTGGACCCAAAGCTGAGACTTTTGAGGGAGCCCACTGTGCTAGACAAGTCCTTTTTCTCCAGGGAGGGGAAGTTAGGCCAAGGGCAGTCAACAGTCAGGAGGGGGAGGCAGACACCAGCAGACTTGGGGTGTCCTGGGACCCAGCAGGTCGAAAGAATCTGGAAGGTACAGGAAGCACCTGGACTTTTTCTCCTGGGAGCCCACAAAGCCCCTTTTCAGTTCACCCAGTTTTGGATGGGTTTTTTTTTTTCCAAATAACAAGTGTTCATTGGGACTTCCCTGGTGGGTCCAGTGGCTAAGACTCCGTATTCCCAATGCAGGGGGCCTGAATTCAATCCCTGGTCAGGGAACTAGATCCCACATGCCACAAATAAAGATCCCACATGCCACAACTAAGACCCAGCACAGCCAAATAAATACCTTTTAAAAAGCAAAAAACCCAAGTGGTTATCTCCTCACCCGCTACTTCTATACCACTCATTAAACAAAAATTAAAGTGAAGTGGGGATGGGGGCAGGGGATGCCACGCAGCAATATAACTTACTGAACAGCACTAGCTACGAAACACGAACTGCAGACTTCCCTGGTGGTCCAGTGGTTAAGAATACGCCCGCCAAAGCAGTGGACACAGGTTCGATCCCTGGTCTGGGAAGACTGCACATGCCTTGGGGCAACCAAACCCTTGAGCTGCAACTACTGAGCCCACAAGAGAAGCCATGGCGATGAGAAGCCCGTGCACCACAGCCGGAAAGTAGCCCCTGATGCTGGAGCTAGAGAAAGCCCACCTGCAGCAGTGACGACTTGTGCACTGCAACTCTGGGCATCACAGCCAGAAGGAGGCCACCACACGCACAAACAAAGAAACACGAGCCTGGGGCCACGGGGCCTCAGAAGGCCCGTCCTACGGGTGCCCCACTGCAGCCGCTCCACGTCCGAGGCCGTCCTTACACATACACTCACGGGCAGCTCCCTGAGCAGGGCCACCAGATGTGCCAGCGTGCGGTAGGGTCACCCACAGCTGGGTGCCCCCCCATAGGACGAGGTAAGTGTTTACACAAATGGGAGGGCAGTTTCTCAGGAGATGGAGTCCCCAACAGCCATGGAACAGACCCCGTAATCTCTTGGTAAAGGGAAGCCTGTTATCCTATCTGCCTGTTGATAAAGGCTGTTTCCTTTTCCAGTTAATGGGCCTAAGTGAGGGGAGGCGTCTTATGTAATGGCCTTTCCCTGTTAACTCTGGCCCAGCTGGCTGCTGCCTGCTCCTTCCTGCTGCACGTGCTCTCCGGTGCATGTACTGCAGACCGACTCCGGTCACTGCAACCCTGTGCTGCTGCTCTACAGGTCAGACTCCCATGTCCTGAAAGACCCAGAACGTTCTATGGGCAACCACTGTCCATGGTCCTGGCAGACAGTGCTGCTGACGCCTGTGGTCAATGGTGTGTGAAGTAACCTAAAACAAACTGAGACACTTAATGGTCTTCATGCTCCTCTGCTAAGAGGCTGTACTTGTGTAACATCTTTACCCAAAGCCGTGTGTTCCTGACACACGGAGCTCAGCACAGGGCTACTCAGTTGCACCTACTCAATTATTTACTGGATGAGTGAACTGACTTCGCTTTGGCCATATTCTCCATCCTACTCCTTATGCCTGGCAAACTCCTCTGCGTCCTTCAAAGCCCATCCTAAATATCCTGGTCTCACCTTCCCAAGCGTAGGTGCTCTGCCCTGGACTGAGCACTCCATGGTTCTCTGCTGCACTGGGAGGGGCTGTTTTCCACTCCCCTCCCCCACTAGCCTGGGGACCCTGGAAGGCAAGGGCCTGGGTCACACTTAGTGGCAGTGCCTAGCAGAAAGCCAGGGGTGTGGACCTGAAGACTCTGTGAAGACAGAGTTATCGCTGTCTTCCTGCCCTGCAGGCATCATGCCCTCCAGCAGCACGAACGCTCCTCTTCTATCACTGTCTGTCTTGTTCCCGGGTGGGAGCACGCCCAGGCTCCTTGCCATGCTGAACTGGTGTGGGAGGATGGAGCCTAGTGTGTGACCTTGGACATGTTACTAAACCTCCTTGGCCTCATTTTCCTCCTCTGTCACTATCTTCTGAGGCTGGGGTTGCCCAAGCAGGTCTCTGGGGTATCGTGCTCCCTCGTGAGGTGTCAGACCGGGGCTAAGGTCACCCGGTTCTACTGAGCAGGCCTCCCCAGCTCCCATGCCTCACCATGTACCCACACACTTCCGTGCTGGGGCCTCCCAGAGGGCTGAGCATCAGTCTGTGGCATCCAGCCCTCGACTCTGTCTCCCGCAGGTTCATCTCCTCAAAGTGTTAAAATCTGCAGAGTGGCGCCGCACTGCCCATTAAACGACGGCAGTTTAGGAAACTCCTGCTCTCCACCAAGCCCTCGGCCATGGCCACGCTACCACCATGGCTGCTCACAGTCAGCAGGGCAACCTCCGCCTCGGACATCCAGGGCAGGTCAACATTTGGCTCTGACCGATCAAAGAGGCGCCCTGGGGGACTCCCCTGGTGGTCCAGTGGTGAAGACTCTAAGCTTCCACTCTTCCACTGCAGGGGGCAAGGGTTCATTCTCTGGTTGGGAAACTAAGATCCTACATGCCATGTGTCAGGGCCAAAAAATGGGGCTCATAGGCCCCAAACTGTTCTTCAAAGTCTGGCTCTTAGGCACCTCATCACTAATGGGAGGCTAGACCAGTCACTGGCTAAGGTGTGACCAGCAAGGCTATCAGTTCAGTTCAGTCGCTCAGTCGTGTCCGACTCTTTGCGACCCCATGAATCGCAGCACGCCAGGCCTCCCTGTCCATCACCACCTCCCAGAGTTCACTCAGACTCACGTCCATCGTGTCTGTGATGCCATCCAGCCATCTCATCCGGGGTCATCCTCTTCTCCTCCTGCCCCCAATCCCTCCCAGCATCAGAGTCTTTTCCAATGAATCAACTCTTCGGATTAGGTGTCCAAAGTACTGGAGTTTCAGCTTCAGCATCATTCCTTCCAAAGAAATCCCAGGATTGATCTCCTTCAGAATGGACTGGTTGGATCTCCTTGCAGTCCAAGGGACTCTCAAGAGTCTTCACCAACACCACAGTTCAAAAGCATCAATTCTTCGGCTCTCAGCCTTCTTCACAGTCCAACTCTCACATCCATACATGAAAAACCATAGCCTTGACTAGACCGACCTTAGTTGGCAAAGTAATGTCTCTGCTTTTNATAACTTTTCTTCCAAGGAGTAAGCGTCTTTTAATTTCATGGCTGCAGTCACCATCTGCAGTGATTTTGGAGCCCAGAAAAATAAAGTCTGACACTGTTTCTACCGTCTCCCCATCTATTTCCCATGAAGTGATGGGACCAGATGCCATGATCTTTGTTTTCTGAATGTTGAGTTTTTTGTTTTTTTTTTTTGGAATGTTGAGTTTTAAGCCAACTTTTTCGCTCTCTTCTTTCACTTTCATCAAGAGGCTTTTTAGCTCCTCTTCACTTTCTGCCATAAGGCTGGTGTCATCTG
>SJYQ01002186.1:81189-104653 GCA_006410935.1 Redunca redunca
CTAGCATAAGACCTGACCCATAGTAGGTGGTCAATATGTCTGTTCTCTATACTTAGAAGGAAGGGAGGGAGGGAGGGAGGGAGGAAGGGAGGAAGGAAGGGAAGGACTTTAGCTTCATAAATTCAACCAACCTAACCTATGTAAGTACTTTTTAATTAATAGAGAGGGCTCTAATTGAGAAAGTGTAAAGCATTCTAAATCTCTCAGATAAAAATACACATCATCTATTTCATGCCTCTAGGAAAAATAAAATCAATACATGAATTAATGGGAGAAATTAAATGGCTGCAGAAATAGTTTTTGAATTTAACAAGTTTCAATGAGAAAGTAGTTGGTAAATGATGATACCGAGAGCAACAGAATGCTTGCTTTTAAAACATTCTTCACAAAAATTCAGAAAGAAAAATCAATCAGTCTATTGCCTAGTAGGAACACTGGCAGATTAGCAAAGTTAATAGACCTGCGGTACACCCAGGCACTATTACTCACCAAAAAGTCAAGTCATCTAAGGAAATGTGATTTTTATTTTTTAACAGGTTAGCAGTTCAGTTACTGAGCTGACTAAGTTTAGTCTGTGGCTGGGTAGCACACAAAATCCTAGACAGTCACCACTGAACAAGCCCACAGAGAAGGAGTCCATGAACCACCTCACGTTATTTTAGAGATGGAGGAATGAGACCCAAAGAAAGGAAAATGGCATACTTGAGGTCCTTGAGCTAGTCACAAGCATTGGGACACCAGCCTGGAACTCCAGACTCACAGTTTGCTCTTTTTTAATAACTGCTATTTGGAGATTTATGTCCATCTAACACCAAAGCATGAAGAGAACACGTGCCTTCAATTATTCTCAGTTATGGAAAAGAAGATGACTTCACTACTGCTGCCCTCCACAGGCTCCTGCCAAGTACTTCAGGGAAGCCTCCCTTTGTGATACAATGCCCCAGGGCTGAGCCCTGCCTCCAAACAATGCTCCCAGACACTTACTCATTCAACACACACTGTGACCACCTACTCCCCTTAACAGTCTGCTTTTGTAGGGCCTCTCAACCCACAAGCCCAAGGGCAAAACAAAGGCAGAAATGGAAAACCACTTGCAAAGTCAACAGCCCAAGAAGATTAGAAGCAGGAAAAAATTCTCGGAATTGAGGAAGTGGTTCAGAATTAAGCCTTGGAATGGGGTGGTGGTGGTGTGTGTGGTCTGAAACGGTGCTCATACACAGCGGTTAATGTATGCCTTAGTACAGATAGTGGAGCTTATAGAAGGCAAGAGGGCCAGATATTATGTCTCCCTCATGAGCTGCTGTGGATTTGTGCATTGCACAACTGTGTGGATCTAAGGGTACCTTTGGAAAATGAGAAATTCACAGTAGCTAATTTATCTTCTTGTTCAAATTTCAGTATTATTAGACATGAGACACTTCTTAAAATTGTATTTGTGTTTATTTCATTCTGATAATGGGGAAAATAAGTCATACCAACCATATGTTGCTTTAAAATGTCCTGGTCAGTGAGCTCTGGCTACCAAAGCTTGGCTTCTTCATATTACTTAACTTTGTCTCTCTATGCAAGATAAAAAGGCTGAGCTAACAATTAGATGCCCACTCCTCTGTGCAGGTCTCAAGCATAAATACACCAATGAGAAATCAGACCCCTCTCTCTTAACTATCTCAGGTGATGTGGACCAGCATGAAGTAGGAGTGTGGCCCTGTCAGAGATCTGAATCATAACTGTCAAGTGATAAGTAGTTTTCCTCAAGGAGGAGGGTTTTAAGCAGACTGAATCACAGATACCCTCTACACTCTCGCCACTGGGTAGTAGCATGAAACTGAAGCTTTGGAAAGTAGAGTCTGACGGGACTTTACCTTTAATGAGACAGTGCTTCCAGCAGCTAGACTGGGACTCAGGGTGTCCTGGAAAGCCAAACTTGCTCCTCTTCTCTGGGTGCTCCCTACACTTCCTGTAAGATTTTGGATCCTTTGGGAAATAAATCAGAACCTTCACCTAAACTTATTTTGAACAAAAGTAGTTACTTGATCTTTTCCCAAACTGCATAGCTCTCCTAAAAATGTTGCCATCTTGTCTGATTCTTCCAACAATACTCTGGTGCTATTATCACACCCATTTTTCAGATAAGTAAGCTGAGTCTTTATTAATAGTAAGAAGATTTCCCAAGGTTACATAGCCATTAGGAATCCCAGTAAAGATTTTAACCTAGCTCTATCCCAGAATCTGTGATCTGAATCAATTGATGTAGTTTTACTCAATCTTTGCTTTTTTCAGAGTTATAAAAAAGAAGTTTGAATTACATTACAGGATCTGAGATCCTGCGTTTTTTTTTTTTTTTTTTTTTAATTTTAATGAGAAAAGAGAGGGTTACAACAAGATTTGCCTCATGAAGGCTACACTTGAAAACTGATCGAAATATCAGATTACACCCCACCACCACCTCCTTGCCAAAAAAGGTCATCATATAACCGTGTCTTCAAGAAAATTGAATCTTGGAATATTAGAGGAGGAAGGCCCTCCAGGATCACTTAGTCCATCTTCAATTTACAAACAGGGAAACAAGCCCAGAGAAGGGGGAATCATCCTGCCTTGTTAGTAAACCTCCATGCCCAGCGTAGTGCTCTTTCTATGCACACTCTCCGTGTGCATGCCACAAGGCAAGCCACCACTATATTCCAATTGCATGCTTAAACAACAATTCCTGGAATAGTGTGTCCGAGGAATCTGAAAGCTCTTCCATATGTTGAGCTGAAATTCTGCTTCCCTCTAACTCCCTCCCCATCATTCCGGGTTTGATTCTCTGGAGACATATTCAGACATTCTTCAGACATTCCATTTTAAAGCCAGGAAAATATCTGAGTTTGGGATATAAATTTAGTTGTCTTAAGCCTCCCATGTGCTCATTTCATCATAACTTCTGCAACTTGAATTTATGCTACATAATGACAGTTTATGCTGTCTGCTTGTCTATGGCCCAGCTGATGCTTTCTTGGGCTCCAGTGACCAGCATAAGGCAATCTGACCCAGTTGGCCCATGAGCAAGGCACATCAGAAAATCAGTTCCTTCCAGCAGGTACAATATACAAGTGGAGCCCC
Source organism: Redunca redunca (assembly GCA_006410935.1). Classification (NCBI taxonomy): domain Eukaryota; kingdom Metazoa; phylum Chordata; class Mammalia; order Artiodactyla; family Bovidae; genus Redunca; species Redunca redunca. Next base: position 84,292 of record SJYQ01002186.1, read on the forward strand.
CGAGGAACATTTTTAGAAGCTGCAAAATGAACAAAGCTCTAGGTCTGCAAAATGCAGGAGTTATTGGGAAAGAGAGGGATGCTTTCAGGGACTGGTTCTCTTTTGTACAAGCTCATTTTCCACTGCCTTCTGCACTTGATCTATGTAGAAAAAGCCTCTTAAGGTAGCTTATCAAACTGAGGTTTCTGCCTCAAGGCACATACACATTTGGAGATTCTGAGGCCTGCCATCGTACTCTAAGTGTGCCTTTTTGGCATTCAAGCCAACTTCACGCGTCCCAAAAGAACACTCCATTCTTTCTACCTCTGCTTATTTCTAAACTTCTAGAAGACTGGCTTCTGCCCCCAACCCTTTTCCCAAGACTGGTCTTCGAAGTCTACCAATGAACTCCTGAATACAAAATTCAAAGTTATTTTCCTGTTTCTCAATAGCCCATTCGCTTATGCAGGTCTGACACTGCTGACAGTGGTCTCTTTCTTGAATCTCTTTTTTTAGCTTCTGGAACAGCCCATACTTTTGCTTTTCATCTCCCAGGGACCCTTCCCTATATTTTCCTTGTTTCCTCTTGCTGTCTAAGGGCAAAGGTGGCTGGACTCTTAACATTCTCTCAGCACGCTCAGTTTCTCCATGGCTTCCCAAATTCCTTCCATGTGGAGAAATATTTAGAATTCCTAATCTCCAGGCCAGATCTCTTTTTTGGACTCTGAACCCAATACCTATTAGATATTTCTACCTGAATATCACACTGACATATCAACATGTCAAAATCCATACTTGTCTTAGCTTTACCTCTGAAATCAGACAGTCCCACCATGTTACTGATCTCAGTTCAGGATATTAATATCATCTAGTCACTCAGGAATAAAACCCCAATCACCTAACTCTACTTATTTCATCTCTTACTTTGCAACTGTTCTCAAGTAGAGTTGGTTCTACCTGCTCAGTGTTTCTCACATCTGTCTCTTCCATTGTACCATTACCACCACTTTAGTTTTTAAGATTCAGATTATACTCCAAAAGCCTAATTAATCTTTCAGTTTCAATCTCCCATTCATGACTTTTAGAATAATTGTCTTGAATTACCACTTTGATCTCGTCATTCCTTTGCTCAAATGTTTTCAACTCCTCATTGCCAAGACAAGTATACATAAAGTTTTTCTGTAAAGAGCCAGACAGCAAATATTTTTGGCTCTGTGGGCCATATGGCCTCTGTTGCTACCACTCAACTATGTTGTTGTAACATGAAAGCAGCCATAGGCAGTTTGTAAACAAAGGAAAGAAGGAAGTACCATAGTCAGCACTAAATTCCCCAATGAATACATGAATCCTATGAAAAGTAACAGGCACTGTGGAGATGTTTTGGCTTCTTTTCTGTGTTGTGCATTAATTTTTTTCTATCTGCTCATTTTTCCAATGTGCTTTCTTTTACATATGAATCTATTTTTCCTTATTCTAGGAGAACCACAAATGTATAGAAACTATGCAAAGATGATTGTGAATTATAAAAATAAAAGGCAATTTTTACATCTTTACATACTTTCGTATATAATTTCATCATTTTTACCTGTAAACAACAGCAGATTTACCTCCACAGGCCTGCCAGAGGCTAACCAAACTCAAGTGTGGTATTACCAGTATTACTCACTGAATAGAAGATCCATTCATGATATACTAATTCAAAAAGGTTTCCAGCTCCATATAATCTATGTATTTGGAAAGCAAATCCACATGTGGCACATACTAGAAGTCCTCAAGAGGTCAAGTTCACAAAGTGACTCTTATCACTGGGTTCTCTGGGTGTTTAACTCTTGATCAAAATAGAAAGAACTGCCATAGCTCTTAGTATCTCATTTTCAAGGGAAAGGTAAATATCAATATCAAGTATTTGTTTTATTCTAATAATCACTTGCACCTCAAGGAAAGACATATCCCTTGGGACAATCCTACAGAACACAAAATAGATTTTGATTTTAAGCATTCCAGTGACTGTTTTTAGGTCTGCATAACAAATACCAGAGTGGATCCAATTCTCTTAACTAATTTAAATGGCACAACAAAGAAAATATGGTGTCTGTTAAACTGATTCAAATTACGTAAAATCCAGGAGAACATCAACAAGACTTTCTTTCTCAGGATAAACAAAAAAAAAAGAAAAAGGAAAGAACTTAGATATGAGACCTAGAGCCAAAACCATTATGAACAAACTTTGGGAGAGAATGCAGTACTGTCTGGCAACAAAACAGCACTGCTACCTGGAGGGTTCTCTGATCCAATTTTTTCCAGTTAATGTTCCATGTGTAACCTTTAGGGATGAAGAATAGAATGGCTGGCCTAGAAATTAGGGTAGGAAATCCATGAGACCTTTATCAAGTATCCACACATTAAAATAAGCTGTTTCACAGACTATTTGGCCAAAGGTGCTTCCCTGGTGGCTCAGTGGGTAAAGAGTCTGCCTGCAGTGTGGGAGAGCTGTGTTCAGTCCCTGGCTTGGGAAGATCCCCTGGAGAAGGAAATGGCAACCCACTCCAGTATTCTTGCCTGGAGAATCCATGGACAGAAGAACCTGGTGGGCTACAGTCCATGGGATCACAAGAGTCGGACATGACTGAGTGACTAACACTTTCACTTTCTTTCACCCTAAAGTCTGCTGCTATATATTAAAAACTCTAAAGGATATGACCTAGCAACATTACTCGTAGCAGTGACATTCTGTTGAGCTGCCATCAGCTTAGGCTTCCATCCAAGTCCTAAGTTTGACACCATACTGCAGTGATTAGAAAATTGTGTGTATAGTACTCTGCTTTCACAGGCAAATGTTATGTCTTGAGCAGGCCTTTAGCCATCATTGAATGAAACTGATTTACAGACCCAATAGTATCAGTTTTGCTTCAACCAAGGCAGCAGAAGATGCTAAGACAGACATGTATTTTTCTGCATTAAGGTGATTTCTCAATTGGATGTTTTTATTTCTATCTCTGGAGAATTTATCTATATTAGATGCTGTGACACTCCCTATTTTCTAATGGTAAACAGACCTATGGGAAAAATAATCAAAAGATGAAAGTTTTCAAAGTATTTATTTCACTCCCGTTGAGAAATAAATGAGGGGGCCTTCCCTGGTGGCTCAGTGGTAAAGAATCCGCCTGTCAATGCAGGGTACATGGGTTCGATCCCTGGTCCAGGAAGATCCCCGTTGCCATGGGAAACTAAGCCCATGTACCACAGCTACTGAAACCAGAGGGCTGTAGAGCCTGTGCTCTGCAACAAGAGAAGCCACAGCAATGAGAAGCTCAATAGATCATAACTAGAGAGTAGCCCCCACCTGCCACAACTACAGAAAAGCCCTCCCAGCAATGAAGAGCCAGCACAGCCAACAACAGATAGCTAAATAAATAAAATGTAAAAAGAAAAAAGAAATGCATGAGGAGAAGCTGTTCTTCATTTCCCAGGAATAGGGTAAGACTCACTGTCACGCTGAAACCCTGAGACTTGGGATCTCCCCTGCAGGTGGAAGTTCAGAAACTCTGTACAGAGGCTGGTAAAGCAAAAATTCCCAGGAACAGTTAAAAGAGCTCTTGTCCAATCCCATTTCAGCTTCCATCAGGAGAGGGCACCGAGGTCATCCTCAAAGACCTACAACTAAGGAAGGATAAAGTTTGGAAGGAGGTATGGGGGCCCTACCTGGTGTAAAGTGAAGGGCTCTGTCATGCTCTCACCCCCTCCCAGTGGAGAGGATCACAGTGCTGAGTGATTAGATGGAACATTTCCAGGGCAGACTAAAGCAAAAATTAATCAGTATTAACATTTCAAAGGGAGATGTGAAGGGTCCTTTTCCCTCTCCCATTTCTGAGTTCTGTCTGGGGGGGCATCTTCTGAGAGGTACATCTGACCTTGGAGAGCTAAGAAAGAACAAGGCAGAGCCCAGATGGCGTATGGTAGGGGACTGGATCCCCAAACTGGTTATGGGCTCGAAAGAAGATGGAGAGGGAAAAGAGACATGAGTCTTCCCCTGAGGTTGCCCATCTCAGCTCATTGGAGAAGAAAAGAAAATGGGGTTTAGGGAACAAAGCAAAACACGGCTCAGGAACGAAAATATGCTGAGCTAGAACATTCTCTGTGTATGCTCAGTTACCCAGCACCCTCACATCTGTGAGCGCCAAATGGGCAGCCCCATCAACAGAAAGAGGGACCACTCCCTCCCCAATAGTCCACATGTGCACTCTAGAAACCTTCACCCTCAACTCTACTCTTATGGCCTGAAGAGTCAGTTCAGGCTGGGCTCAAACCAGGACAAGAATCAGTGCCCAGGAAGAACAGTGCACCCTTATTTTGCTGTGACAGTTTAATTCCAACATTAATGCAGTATCCCTCTAAACACAGCAATTATAGATTTTTAAAAAGGCACAGGATGGCATTTTCCAAAATAACACTTTACTGACTTGCAAAATTGCTATTACTGTTACTATTACCTACAACCCCTGGAATTTGCACCTAGATTTTTTTGTAGAAAGTTTACATTGTGCCTAATATCTCTAAAAGCAAAAGGATATTCTGAGATTACAGAGGCAATTGTTCAGGATTGTTCACCAGCTCAATCTGAGGCCTTGAACAAGTTGCTGAATTTATCTTTCAATTTCACATTTTTAAGAAACTCAACATAAATGGAAGAGATACTCTCACAAAATGTTGAGGTGGGTACATACTAGGATTCAAGTCTGTTATAGCACTCCCCATAATCTTTTATCTATTTTTTAATGCCTGGTGCCTTCCTGAGAACAGTCATAGATACAAGGCTATTGCAAATCATGTTTTCAGTTGCTGTTAAGTACTTTCTATTTTAAAGGAGGAAATGCAACTCCCTCTTTAACAAAAACATTTTCCTCTAAGGAATTGGCAGATTCTTGATGTTCCACATGTCCTACTGGGGTCCACTTGATGCAGGAAGTTCTAGACAAGCCAGAAAGAAGGGAGGTTTGAAATCTCATTGCCTTCCTTCTATTCCAACAGCTGCTGATGTCTTACCACTTTCTTCAAAACCATGTTTAACATTTCTATACTTGTCAATTACATGTTAGTACCATGAAAGATGCCTGTTATTAATCTTTAAAGGGAATACAAGCACACATATGGGAAGAAGGCAGAAACAGATTATGTGTTGGTTCTCCACCTAGATTCTTAGCCACCTTGCCTGCACAAGACACCATGACTCTCCCTGTCCAGCTTGGTGACAGGGCTTGCATGGCTCCTCTACTTTAAACATACACTGAGATCCACTAGTTGACTGGGGAGAGGGTATCAATGTAGCCAAAGGTCCCGAGAAGCCACAATTTAGTTGCCTGCTGCCTGCATTCTGACCTTTCCCTCCCAGAAACCTAAGGCAATTTTATGCTCCTGTGGGAGTGCTCATCTTCTGAGGATGCCTGAATTGGTAACTGATGCAATTAGCCACTAGTTCCCCACCTTTTTTTTTTTTCTGGTACCAAGAATGAGGATGCTCTATTTCCCATCTTCAGACACAGGGCAGTCAGGGAAGGCTTCAATTAGTCTGTGGTTTGGTTATTGTTCATGAATGATTGGTGGGGAAGTTTCTTCCTGCAGCAGAGTCCTGGAACTTCCTTGGACCACACAAGGCTACCGGTGGAGTCCAGAAGACTCTCATTGCACTTCAGCTTCCTTAACCGGCCGACTTCTCCTATCCCATTTACAACAGTGCAAAGGGGCAGAAAGATTCAAGAGGAAATTCAGGTTTTCAACCACATCCAAAACTTCTGACTCACAAATGGAGATGCAGAGGACAAAAGATTAATGATGTCACGTGGAAACATTAGACCAATACTAGAGATAGGTGTGCTCAGGCTGTGACTATAGTGCAGATACAGCTTCTAAGGAGGAAGTATCTGCTGCCCTACTCCTCACTGATGAATGGTTTCCCTGCATCTAGAATCAGTGTCTTCATTGACCTATTAATGCAATTTCCAGTGGGATCCAAATGCAGTGGAGAAAGACAAAAGCCGGGGCTATAAGTGGATTCCTCTGCAGCAAAGTGAAGATCTAGTCACTTTGCTGGTTGCCAGTTGGCAAGGATTCCCACAAGAACAAATAGATGCCTCTATAGAAAGGCCATGAATGCTTAGACCTAAGAATGCATGTAGCTAGCGGTATGGTACTGTATGGAGCTTGGGCTTCATACTCAGGCTGGCCTGGGTTCCAGTCTCCATTCTGCCACTTACTAGACAGCCTTAAAGCTGAGATGGAACTGGCTATCCTTTCTTTCATTCCATTGGGTACCAGGGTAAGAGTCAGATCTGACTGGTCAAACATTACTTTCCCCCTTTCCCACCCCATCTGCATCCCACCAGAAGCCCTACCAATAGTTCAAAGAAAATAATTATCCCAGACAGTCAACAGTACAAAGTAGCTTTAGATGGCTACTTAATCTCTCTGAACCTTGGTTTCCTGTTTATAAAACGAGAATAATACTCCACCTGGCAGGCCTGATATGAAGCTAAAACAAGAGGGTATCTCAAGGGTCTTATGTCAAGGAGGTACGCTTTGTAGTCAGATCTTATACTTACTCACATTTCCGGCAGAGCAAAGTGGATTTCCTGGACTCACATTTCTGGCAGAGCAAAGTTTTCTACCTCAAACACATGCCACCACCCTGACAAGAAGTGCTCTTTCGGCATGTAGTAAACAAAGGGAACCCAGTGGGAAGCTGTTGGTAGTAGGCAAAAAGGCAGTGGTAGCTATAGCTTTTTACAAGGGGAGCCACAGGACAAAAAGGCCCACCCACTGAGGTTGAAGCTAGTATAAATCAACATATGGTAGGAGAGATAAGACACAAGGATAAGAAACATCTTGCTTACGACTTTGGGGATTTCTGAAGCATCCATCAAAAGCCCAGATTATCTCCTGGGAACCAGAATGTAATTAATGGGAAGATACAGTTTATCCAATTGCATGGTGACTGGACTATGTGAAGAGACCATGTGGCAACAGTTGGGTGAGGCAAGCTTGGAGTTAGGCCAAAGGGTCAACTGAGTCCAGAGGTCTGCAGCATTACCTAAGCCCAGCAGTTCTGGTCATAGAAAAAATAATTTTCATTTTGTCCTAGTATCGTCAGGATATGACAGCTAATGACACTGACATGGAGGCCAGCAGGTTTTCTCTACTCTCAGTCCATGCAAACCAAGACATGTCCTGCTAGAAACTTTACTTCCTCTTCTATAGTTTCCTATAAGGCAGAGGATGAGGTTATATTTCTCCGTTTAAATTACACTGCTGCATTGTGAGCTATACTGGTAGGGTCTCTTCAGCAAGAATGAGATTTCTGTTTTGGACTACAATTAATTCTTGAGGAGAATGACTCAAAGCCAGCCTAATTCTGTTTATTCTATGTTAGTCTCCTGGCCTCTTGCATTTCTTTATCTAATCATTTGCCCAATGTTGACTATTTGTGATTTGTCCTAAAATACTTTACCTTCCACGTACCTTCCACTATGCAGCTCTAAAATTCTGGGAGTTTGATTTGGTGATGTTCAATAGAGGACATGGGCCCCTGTCAATCACCAAGGTGACTAAGCAAACCCCATTCCTTGGTTCTTCTTAGGCAGAGCCTCACAAGATGCCAAAGCACCCTGAACAAATATCTTTGACTTATTAAACATGAGTGTCATTTTGGAGTAAGGTAGAAAAGAGTTAACACCCAGATACCAATGGTACTCAAGATGTCATGACATCCACAGAGCTTCTGCAGAGGCTGGAAAACCAGGTACTTGTTTGCTTTTAAACTTCCTCTAGACCCCATGATTGCCGGGAGAAATATCAATAACCTCAGATATGCAGATGACACCACCCTTATGGCAGAAACTGAAGAGGAACTAAAAAGCCTCTTGATGAAAGTAAAAGAGGAGAGTGAAAAAGTTGGCTTAAAGCTCAACATTCAGAAAACAAAGATCATGGCCTCTGGTCCCATCACTCCATGGGAAATAGATGGAGAAACGGTGGAAACTGTCAGTCGTTACTTTTTTGGGCTCCAAAATCACGGCAGATGGTGATTGCAGCCATGAAATTAAAAGACGCTTACTCCTTGGAAGAAAAGTTATGACCAACCTAGATAGCATATTCAAAAGCAGAGACATTACTTTGCCAACTAAGGTCCGTCTAGTCAAGGCTATGGGTTTTCCAGTAGTCATGTATGGATGTGAGAGTTGGACTGTGAAGACAGCTGAGCACTGAAGAATTGCTGCTTTTGAACTGTGGTGTTGGAGAAGACTCTTGAGAGTCCCTTGGACTACAAGGAGATCCAACCAGTCCATTCTAAGGAGATCTGTCCTGGGTTTTCTTTGGAAGGACTGATGCTAAAGCTGAAACTCCAGTATTTTGGCCACCTTATGTGAAAAGTTGACTCATTGGAAAAGACTTTGATGCTGGGAGGGTTTGGGGGCAGGAGGAGAAGGGGATGACGGAGGATGAGATGGCTGGATGGCATCACCGACTTGATGGACGTGAGTTTGAGTGAACTCCGGGAGTTGGTGATGGACAAGGAGGCCTGGGTGCTGCAGTTCATGGGGTCACAAAGAGTCAGACACAACTGAGTGAGTGAAATGAACTGAACTGAACTGGGTTTCCACCAAAGGAAACACTGAGATTTCTATAATACTGAATGCCAATGCTAGAAGGGATCTTACGGAACTAGACATCCTATTTCATAGATACAGACTTTGCAGCCAGTACACAAACTCAGCTTTCCTGGCTTTCCAGTGTGTTTTTCACCTAATCATATTGCCTTCTGTGTCTAGGTAGGTCTGAGTGCCCTAATCCTGAACATTTTTGAGACAGAGCAAAGGAAGGAGGAATGGTAAGAGCCTTCAAGCCCTACAACTTTTTTCGACCCCTGAAACATGGCTGGTTGAAGCAGTCCATTTTGGATGACAGTCTCCTTCAGGTAAATGTTTGCTCCTTCATATTGCTTCCTTAGCCCTTCAACCCCCTTCCTGTTGAGAAGGGGTGGCTTACTTCATGTCAGAGAGGAAAGAAAGCAATGATACCTCAGATCCCCCTGAGATCTCTGGACTCTTTCTTTGCTCATTTCAGGAGAATGGCTGCACTGGTGTGGTCCTTGAACTGATGACCACTAAGAGGTCCTAATCTGGGTGTTAACTGGTCCTATCTGTTGGCTTTATATTCTGCTCACCCCTGGACCCCATTGGTCACAGTCTTACAGTTCCTACCTATGATCACCTCTCTGACCTGATCCCTGGCTTGTGTTGACCTCAAGTGTGGGACATCTGGAAATGTGGGTCTGCTACACACCTTGTTCAGGCCATGGAGAGCCTATTTCATGTATCTAGCCAACTTCCTCCATCACCACTGGGCTATTATATCACTTTCCCAGTACCCCAAGGATCTAAACAGGGACTGAAGAAAATGTTTATCTGCTCTTAGATTTCTGTGTGTAGTAGCCTCCCAATTCCAGGCCCTGAGCCTAGAGAGGGTGGTCAGGACTCATGTGTCTCATGGTAACTTCCTCTACATCAGCCTTCTGCTCTTCCCAGAATCTGCTTAGACAGATGAGTGGGTTTCTTCCCCTTTCTTTTCTTTTGTGGTGTAGACTTTCCTTATACTTTCCAATTCCTTTTTCTGAGATACTAAGGTAAATAACTGGGCTTCCCTTGTGGCTCAGCTGGTAAAGAATCCGCCTGCAATGCAGGAGACCTGGGTTCGATCCCTAAGTTGAGAAGATCCCCTGAAGAAGGGAAAGGCTACCCACTCCAATATTCTGGTCTGGAGAATTTCATGGACTGTACAGTTCATGGGAACACAAAGAGTCAGACACAACTGAGCAACTTTCACTCAAAGTCAATAACTAAGCCTTAATGATGGAAGAATAACCTAGACACATTATAGAAGAAACCCTGTGATCTGTGTTGGCCAGGAATGATTTTTGATTCAGAAGCCCTGAGATGACTAGGAACTACAGCTTAGCAAGGAAGGAAGTACGTTGACTTCAGTTACATTGGCAAAATATTGTGTCTATCACACAGATAAAAACAAAGATACTCTGGTTAAAACAGGAAAATGGGCTCAGGTGATGGCCTGTCAATACCCTTCTCTTACTGCTGACCCAAAATTATGTCCAACATTCACTATGATTCGATGGAGTCCAGGTGGAGAAGGACCACACCTGGGTAACCTGGGAAGCCACTCTTCTGCACCTGGACATGTTTCCTCAGCTGCAAAATAAGGAGCATGAACTAAATAATCTGCAAGCTTGTCAAGTGTTCTGGTTAATCATTTAAATATATATATATATATATATATACACCTGTAAAAAATCTGCTTAGCACTAAAGCTCTGCAAAGCTGTTTCTTTTCTTATGATTCAGGAGACACGGAGGATCTTCATTGTCTCTTGGTTGTCAATAGGCTGACCTCAATGGGAATGTTCCATTGAGAAACAGCAATCCTCAATTCTGGAGCTACACCAAAATGTGGATTTGTAGGACTCTCCAATTGACTGAATGTCAGATAAATCAGCATTTGCAGCAATAACCTTCTATTTACTTTATTCTGGAACTTTATTACAAAAAAACAAATTGACAAGACCTGTATTTGCAAATTAATTGCTACACTCACAAAGTTCATTTTCATTTTCTTATCCCGGATATTTTTTTTAAGATTTGCATATCTGATATAGCTACAATAACACAATTAATCTATAATGAACTCTTCTTCTGAGGATGTTACTTGCAAAACCCCTCTGCAGAAGAAAAACAATACTTAAAACTGTCTTTGATTGGAATGTTCAACAAGTAAAACCTTTCCACAATGAACGTCTTATCTTTCATTTTGCTAAGGCAAGATGGAGCTCTAAACTTGACTCGAATGTGTTTGTGGGCTCTTGCCGGGAATAAAATAAAGACACCTGCAGGAGAATAACAACCAAGAGAACCTTTTTCCCTGTAACAGAAGTCACGCTTCATCCCAGCCTATAAAGGTCAGGCTTTGTTGGAAACAGTGTGCTCTTATCTACAGTGAGATAGCAGCTCCCCCATGAGGCCTCAGCCAGAACGAGAGAAACAAACAACAGAGAAGCAGAGTTTTGGGTCTCAGCTATCACCACTCTGAGTGTGTCTCTTGAAGCTGGGGGTAGCAGGGAAAACAGGGAGGGGGGTGGGGGGCAGAAGGGTGAGGGTGGATCTAACGCTTCTTCGGAAATAGCCCTTTCTCTGTTTTGTTTCCCTACATGCAAATTCTCTAGTGGAAAAGAAAACTGGCTTCTGGTGAAATAGATCACCTACAGACTCGAACATTTTAAAAACTTTGGTGATCCATTGAGTTCAGCAATGATTTCTAAAGGGAGTTAGAGAGGGAGAGAAGAAGGGATGGGGAGGGATGGGGAGAGGAGAGAAGAGGGCAAGAGAGAGAAGAGGAAGAAGAGGGAGGAGAGAGATTCAGAGCCAGGGGCAAAAGAGGAAAGTGAGGGGCCAGCGAAAAAGTAGGAGGCAGGAGGCAGAGAGAAGGCTGAGGGAGGAGAGAGGAGAACAAGATAAAGAAAGAGATATGCGAGAAGGCAAGAGTATGAGGGGGGAGGGCAGGGAGAACCAGAGGCTAAACCTCACAGGGTCAGCACCTCAGTAATGCTCATGCGGGCACTTCATTTTCTCCAAGTCAATCATCCTCTTGAGAATCTGATTTCAGCTGTATGCAAGAAATCCCTTTCTGCTCTGTGACTGGCCTGCATGGCACACAAGGCACCAGGGAGCTGGGAAACCTAAGTTTCCGGTGATTTTTTCAGCCTGGGAGAATGAAGGGACTGGCCGAGCTGCTGGGCGGCTGTCTCCAGGCTGGGATGAGGGCTGGTGAAGTCATCACCTCCCCTCCAGTCCCCAGCACACCGTGGGAGCTGCACGGTTGTCGGCAAGACACAGAGCCTGTCTCCTGGGCCAGGGCTGGCTGCAGACTCGGCCAAATTCCTTCTCTTTAGCTGCTTTCTTTTTCCAGCTGCATTCAGGCCCAACCCTTCTGCCATGACAACACAGCACCACCTGGGAGGCGCTGCAAAGTGTTTCTCTGCTGCAGTCTCTGCCGCAGTCTTGCTGAAGGAAACCTTGGGGGCAAACAGGACTTCATGCCCAGGCCTCTCAGGGCAGCTTTCTTGCTCATGGACCCGCCTTTCACAATGCAGCTCTTCTTTGGATCATGTGTTTTCCTCGGCAGAGAGTGATGCAAATGTCCCTGGCCCCTCCCTACCTAATTTTGGGCATCGCATGCTTCTTAATTCAACTGTCCTTAAAGCATCTTAGAGAGTCCAAGGAGTGCTGCCACAGGTTTTACAGTGGAATAGTAGCAGAGCCCTGGCCTGGTTTTCACAGGGCCATTACACCACCCTGGTATGCACAACAAATTCTGTTGCAGCCTTCCTCTGGCTGCACCCCTTCCCAGTGGGGGAAGAATCCACAGAGATAAGAGGATGTGCCTACTAGCAGCCTATGCTCAGACCTTTTAGACACCTGGGACACCTTTTAGGTACCTGGGACCCAAGAATTCACTTCACAAATGACCTCAGCATGCTTCCAAGTTCAGCTTAGGACTCTTTATGATGTTTGTCCTCTTAGGACCAGTTACACTCGTGCGGGCTTCTCAACGGTAAAGAAACCACCTGTAATGCAGGAACCGCAGGAAACATGGGCTAGATCCCTGGGTCAGGAAGATCCCCTGGAGAAGGAAATGGCAACCAACTCCAGTATTCTTGCCTGGAAAACCCCATAGACAGAGGAGGCTGTTGGGCTACAGTCTATGGAGTTGCAAAGAGTCAGACACAACTGAAGCGACTTAACATGCACACAAGAACTGTATAAGGACTCTGTCGTGGGTTGAGTGTTTGGAGTATTGTCATATGGCAGCACTAACAAACCAATACAGGCTCTTAAAGGAAGACATTCAAAATCTCGCACATGGAGAAAACCTCTCATCCAGACAGAGCATCACTTCCTTCCTTTACATTATCTGAAATTTCCAGTCATGCCATTTGCTCTGTATCTAGCTCCCTTCTCTTGGCTTTACTACTACCATCATCCTCTGTGTGTGGAACAGGCATCAGTACACCTTTGAAAGAAAGTGAAAGTGTTAGTCATTCAGTCGTGTCCAACTCTTTGCAAACCTATGGACTGAAGCTCACTAGGTTCCCCTGTCCATGGGGATTCTCCAGGCAAGCATAGTGGAGTGGGTTGCCATGCCCTCCTCCAGGAGATCTTCCCGACCCAGGGATCAAACTTGGGTCTCCCTCACTGCAGGAGGATTCTTTACTGTCTGAGCCACCAGGAAGTATACCTTTAAGGCCTCCAATTACTTCCTTGAAAAGACTCCAGTAGTGGCAACTAATTGGCTGTAAGGTTGATCAATTTCTAGATTCTGTCTTATTGACCTAATCTAAAATGATTTCTGGAAGGAAGACTTGAAGCTCTTCAGATCAGGAAGCCATTTATCACTGGGAATCTTTTTGTAATTTATGTTAAGAGGAACCCTATTGTCAGCTTTATATTATCCTTCCCTCTCTTCTGGCACAGTTTAAAAATTTTAAAACATGTTACTCATCACCAGAAACAAGCTGCTGACCTGACTGGATGTATCTGTGTCTGAGTTTTCAGGGACAGAATATGCAAGAGAGTTCAGAATTTGCTTCGCCTCTTCATTGTTTTCTAGCTCGAATGCAGATTTGGTATCATGGGTTAAACTTGCACGTGCCATTCTCCCTGCACTATATGACAGTATAATTCCTCATTAACGCTCTAACCATCACCACTTGTCCCTTCCTAGCTTCCCTGTCAGATGATCCTCTTTTCTCACACAATCATGCATGCATACACACACTAAACAAGTGTTTAGAAATAAAAGTGGAGAAGACAGGCGGTCAAGTGCCACTCACATAGACTGTGACGTGAATGGGGCTCCCTGGACTTGTTTATTGTCCAACCTGCAACCTCTGTGAGGTGGCCCTGGAGAGAACAGAGCAGCAGGGAGAGGAAAAAAAATACAGGAGCTAAAGTTCAGGAATTCTGATTTGCTGACAGCCTGACAACTTGGGGCCAACCAGCCAACACTAATGTTAATTACATTTTATCACAAGCTTAAAAGTTAACAAGTGGCAAAAAGATAATATTAGTTTGAAAAACCATCTTTACTGTGAACCTGTAGCTTTCAACTGTGTGTGTGTGTGTGTGTGTGTGTGTATAATCTCATATTTGGCAGACTTCTACCATGTTAGACAATTATCTAGTCAATTTAACCAATGGAAAAAAATTCAAACATGGTTGATTTAAATTTAAAAACACATTAGTTAGGATCATCATTAATTAATTCATGAATAAATAATGCAGTAAAAAGACCAGCTTTGGAAACAGACTAGGATTAAAATCTTAGATCTTCTACATAATATCTATGTGGCCTTGGACCAGTCACTTACCACAAGCATCAGTTTACTCATCTGTAAAATGATAACTATGATGTCAGCTTTGTCCAGTTAGTATGACCATAGTCTGTAGAGTGCATGCTGTTTATAGGCACTCAATAAACAATACTTATCCCATGTGACTGCATGCTGGAGCAAGTGTCACAAAGTCTCAGATCACTAAAGAGGAAAAGGTGAAGTTAGCAGTTCAGTCATTATAGGGTCTGGACTTATTCAAGCAGCTTTGAAGATCCAGGAGGAAGACAATGGACGTGCCAAGGAGAGCACTGGGCTGGTGCAGCCCCATCACACTGACTCCCTATCTGAGACACAGATCACATCACAAGACTCCTGATTTTCCATAAGGCCTTCTATATTTTTTTATCCAGGGGCCAGGATGTTGGCTTTCGAAAAAGACTGTATCTAGCTAGGGCTAGATGGAGACTCTGCCAGATTTGGTGGAGGAATGGTCTCTATAGTATAGCCCTTCTCGCCACCTTCCCTGTCATGGGTGCACTTTATTTTTTCTGCTATACCAGCCTCACACTGTTCTTATCATTAGACACCTGGCAGTCAGCAGACAACAGGCTTTTCTGGAAGGTCAGTTTGCACTGGTAAACTATCCAGTGAAATTGACAAAGCAGGCTCCTGAAACAATAAATCTCTCAGGGACCTCCAGGGAACAGCCAGTTTTCTGCTCTACTGGAATAAAATACATAAATTCCTGCCAATAACTCTTTCTTTGTAAACAAAGAAACAAAAAAATCTCTAATCAGTCTAGTGCTTCTGGGTATGGATGGAGAGGTAGCCTCCTAACTTGTTAGTAGAAAGCAAATGAAGTTCAGTACTTCATTTTCATTCCATCAGAGTGATTGAATGATTCCATTCAATCATTTTCTCTCTCTCCCTCCCTCTACTCCTTCCCCACCCGCTCCCGTCCTCCCCTCCTTCCTCCCCAACACAGACATTCT
Organism: Redunca redunca; assembly: GCA_006410935.1. Taxonomy (NCBI): domain Eukaryota; kingdom Metazoa; phylum Chordata; class Mammalia; order Artiodactyla; family Bovidae; genus Redunca; species Redunca redunca. The sequence continues at coordinate 99,714 of SJYQ01002186.1, forward strand.
TACGAAAGAAAGACTACTTAGATTATTTTTCATAATGTGTTTGCATATGACATGGTTGTCAAAGTCTTAAATTTGTTCTCTAATATAAAAAGCTTTAGTGCAAACAGCCTAAAATATGAGATGACAACAGTAGAAATGTAATTGTTCTTAAAATAGGAAATGGGATTACTTGGACATACAATAGCAGAATCTCAGAAGCTCTGAGTCACAATGGACCTTGAGAAATTATCTACTTCCATTCTTACACGATGCCTGGATTCCAACTACTTTATCACAAGGAAGGCGCCCACTAGCTTCTGCATGAACACCCCTCCAGGGATGAGGAAATAAGTATATTCCAAGGTAAACCTGTATATCAGTGGCCAATTGGACTTTTCATAACATTCTTCACAAAATTACAAAGTTACAGAGCTTCATAAATAGGAACTGTTATACAAGTAGAATATTAAAAATATTTATTAACATTTGAAATAAATCGATTCATGAACTTTCTCTAAACGATGATGTTTCTTCTTATTACCAAAAGAAATCCCTGGTGATAACATTAGAGTTTTGAGCTATGTGAAAGTATCAGTTAAATCAGTTCAATCACTCACTCGAGTCTGAATCTTTGCAATCCCGTGGACTGCTGCATGCCAGGTCTCCCTGTCCATCTCCAACTCCCAGAGTCTAGTCAAACTCATGTTGACTGAGTTGGTGATGCCATCCAACCATCTCATCCTCTGTCATCCCCTTCTCCTCCTGCCCTCAATCTTTCCCAGCATCAGGGTTTTTCCTAATGAGTCAGCTCTTCACATCAGGTAGCCAAAGTATTGGAGTTTCAGCTTCAGCATCAGTCCTTCCAATGAATATTCAGGACTGACTTCCTTTAGGATGGACTGGTTGGTTCTCCATGCAGTCCAAGGGACTCTCAGCAGTCTTCTCCAACACCACAGTTCAAAAGCATCAATTCTTCAGTGCTCAGAATTCTATAAGTCCAGATTTCACATACATACATGACTACTGGAAAAACCACAGCTTTCACTAGACTGATCTTTGTTGGCAAAGTAATGTCTCTGCTTTTTAATATGCTGCCTAGCTTGGTCATAGCATTTCTTCCAAGGAGAAAGCATATTTTAATTTCATGGCTGCAGTCACCATCTGCAGTGATTTGGGAACACCCCAAAATAAAGTCTGTCACTGTTTCCACTGTTTCCCCATCTATTTGCCATGAAGTGATGGGACCAGATGCCATGATCTTAGTTCTCTGAATGTTGAGTTTCAAGCCAACATTTTCACTCTCCTCTCTCACTTTCATCAAGAGGCTCTTTAGTTCTTCACTTTCTGCCATAAGGGTAGTGTCATCTGCATATCTGAGGTTATTGATATTTCTACTGGCAATCTTCATTCCAGCTTGTGCTTCATCCAGCCTGGCATTTCTCATGATGTACTCTACATATAAGTTAAATAAGCAGGGTGACCATATACAGCCTTGACATACTCCTTTCCCTATTTGGAACCAGTCTGTTGTTCCATGTGCAGTTCTAACTGTTGTTTCCTGACCTCCATACAGATTTCTCAGGAGGTAGGTCTGGTATTCCCATCTCTTTCCGAATTTTCCAGTTTGTTGTTATCCACACAGTCAAAGGATTTGGCATAGTCAATAAAACAGAAATAGATGTTTTTCTGGAATTCTCTTGCTTTTTCGATGATCCAATAGATGTTGGCAATTTGATCTCTGGTTCCTCTGCCTTTTCTAAAACCAGAGTTAGACATGACTGAATCAACTTAACACACACACAGTATGTGCCAAACACTGCTGGAGTAACTGATGATGAAAGAGACTTTCTAATGGCATTTTTACCTTCTCCTTCTTTACTTGTTGACCCCACATCTCTATTGAGCTTCCACCCAGACCCTCTATTTTCTTCTCACCTAAAATGTCCCAAGAGAGTTTGGGATGGACAGGTACACACTATAATATACAAGGACCTACTGTACAGCACAGGGAACTCTGCTCAATGTTATGTGACAGCTTGGATAGGAGGAGGGTTTGGGGGAGGATGGATGCATGTATATGTATGGTTGAGTCCCTTTGCTGTCTACCTGAAACTATCATAGCATTGTTAATAGGCTATATTCCAAGATAAATAAAAACTTTCATAAACAAATAATTTAAAATAAATAAATAAGATGTCCCAAGACAGTTGTTCACACTTACTACCTCCACTTCGTTACTTTCCGTTCACTCCCCTACCCGCTGTTGTCTTCTCAAATGCCTCCCCTTCCACTTACATTGCCCTCCCTCTGGTCCGCAAGATGTCATAATTTTTCAACCTAACAAACTCATCTCTCACCTTCATTTGATGCTGTTCATGCCTCCACAACCTTTTAAAACCCTCAACTCCCTTGCCTCCATGACACTTGTCTCTCCTGGCTCTGTTTTCCCCTCCTTTCCACTGCCTACTCATGAAATGTTGACAACTCCCAGGGTTTAACTCTCAGCCAAATACTTTTCTCACTTTACATATATTTCCAGGGTGATTCCATTCTCTCTTTGGAGGTTAGCTACTAAGTCAGACCTTTCCTAGCTTTAAACCCATACACCCAACTCTCCACCCAAACCTCTCCACCTGGATGTCTCACAAGTATTTCTATCATAAATATGCAAAATTTTCCTACTGAAAACTCTCCCTCTCTCTTTTCTCTTCATATCCACGAATAGCACCATTATCCATTTAGTCACCCAAGCTAGAGGCTTAGACTTTGTCCTGAAGCTGCCCATTCTCTCAACCTTCACATCAATCAAGTACTACTGATTTTACCTTTTCAGTGTTTCTAGAATCTGCACACACTTCTCTTCCCTGGCACCACTGCTTATTTCTTGCTAATGTCAAGGTCCTCTATCCAAAGACCACCAGCTGCATGCCTATACTTGAACAAGTTGGGTTCATTACTCACTGCAGTGAGAGAGAACATATACCAAAGGGAAAACAGATTATCTCAATAAGAGAGTGTTAAAAGAACTTGTTATAGGAGTTAATAGTCTAGTTGGTCTAAGGAAATAGGAATTCACTCTGGATTGAATGTCCTCAGAAAATAAAAAGGGACAATTTTATGATTTGGCATTGCAGTAAATCTTACATATGTGGAGCCCAGACTAGAGCAGAAATAAAGATGGAATTGGTAAGAAGTATCAGTCATTCACATTAGGGGAAAGAGGAGGGTGCTTGATATTCTGTGTGTGGCATAGCAACCTGGTTTCGGTCTGTGCTTAGAGAAAATTAGACAAGATTATAAAGTGGCCTTGTTTTGTTTCACTTTATCATCATCGCAGTGTATTTTTGCTTCTTTGGTGTTCTGTGAGATTGTGTATGTCCAACAGAAGAGCATGACCTTGCTTTGAGTGCCAGCCCAGCTTCTACATATCAGTGGTTGCTCTTTTATTTTTTCTTTCTCATTAGTATCCCTAGTTTAATTCCAGTCTTTTCTCTGATTCAACTCCCACACTTCAGCCAAGAGAACCCCACTTAAATGCAAATCTGATTGTGTCACATCTAGGCTCCTTCATGAAGTCTCTTCCTAAACCCCCGCCAGATGGAACTCCCATCTCCTTAGAGGGAGCATGTTGTCACCGCCATCGTGAAGGTGCACATACCCTGTGGTCTTCCACTGCAGTTATTTACAGTGGACTCTGAGCACCCACCCCCACCACATGCTCAGTTTTCAATATGATGAAAGATGTTGATAAGTTACCATCTAAGACTCATACCAACTGGGTTGAGATCAAGAGAACATGGGCTATAGTCATACTGCTTATAAATCACCATAAATTTAAAGATTGATATGTTCAGATCAAAGACCAGTAGAGGGTGTTAAATCATCATCAAATGCATTTTTGCTTATTAAGTGCACATTTCAAATGATACTAAGATAAGAATTCATCAAATTGAGCTAAGCAAACTCACCCTTATCCTCAAGAAATTTACTTCATGATATTTAGGAAGTCAAGAAATACCTGGAGTAACAGGCAAATTTGGCCTTGGAGTACAGAATGAAGCAGTGCAAAAATAGAGTTTGGTCAAGAGAAAGCACGGGTCATAGCAAACACCCTCTTCCAACAACACAAGAGAAGACTCTGCACATGGACATCACCAGATGGTCAATGCCAAAATCAGATTGATTATATTCTTTGCAGCAAAAGATGGAGAAGATCTATACAGTCAGCAAAAACAAGACTGGGCACTGATTGTGGCACAGACCATGAATTCCATATTGCCAAATTCAGACTTAAATTGAAGAAAGTAGGGAAAACCACTACCATTCAGGTATGACCTAAATCAAATCCCTTATGATTATACAGTAGAAGTGAGAAATAGATTCAAGCAATTAGATCTGATAGACAGAGTGCCTGAAGAATTATGGACAGAAGTTCATGACACTGTACAGGAGGCAGAGATCAAGACCATCCACAAGGAAAAGAAATGCAAAAAGGCAAAACGGTTATCTCAGGAGGCCTTACAAATAGCTATGAATAGAAGAGAAGCGAAAAGCAAAGGAGAAAAGGAAAGATATAAGCATCTGAATGCAGAGTTCCAAAGAATAGCAAGGAGAGATAAGAAAGCCTTCCTCAGCGATCAGTGCAAAGAAATAGAGGAAAACAACAGAATGGGAAAGACTGGAGATCTCTTCAAGAAAATTAGAGATACCGAGGGAACATTTTATGCAAAGATGGGCTCGATAAAGGACAGAAATGGTCTGGACCTAACAGAAGCAGAAGATATTAAGAAGAGGTGGCAAGAATACACAGAAGAACTGTACAAAACTGGGTCTTCATGACCCAGATAATGATGATGGTGTGATCACTCACCTAGAGCCAGACAACCTGGAATGTGAAGTCAAGTGGGCCTTAGAAAGCATCACTACGAACAAAGCTAGTGGAGGTGATGGAATTCCAGTTG
>SJYQ01002186.1:123683-137227 GCA_006410935.1 Redunca redunca
CATATGTGTGTGTGTGTATACATATACATATATAAAAGTTTCCCTGGAGGAGGGTATGGCAACCCACTCCAGTATGCTTGCCTGGAGAATCCTATGGACAGAAGAGTCTGGCAGGCTCCTCTGGGGTTTCAAAGAGTTGGACATGACTGAAGCAACTGAGAACACCTGCAGACATACACATACACACACACACAAACACACACACACGCGCATACACACACATGTAGAGAGCAACTTCAAATAATTCCATATGACTTGATTGCAGTATATGTGTGTGAGGAGGGAAGGGACATAGATGTAAACACAGGTGTAAAGGTGAGGGTAAAACCTGAATAATACATAATGTATTTTTTAAGTATAAGGATGAACCAAAAATGAAAAGGTAAATGGTTACTTCTAGAGAGAAAAGAGGAACAAAGTGCCTGAGACAAGGATGGAAATGTGACTTGCTTCACAGATTTGGTTTTGGAACTACAGAAAAAAAAATTTTTATATAAATGTAAGAGAAAACTAAAATTTAAAAAACCCGTAAAAATTAAAAGCAAATAAACCTAACTGTATACTGAGTTGGCAGAGACAGCAATAATACTATTCTATGTACATTTGAAATTTTCCATGTGGTAGGGAGAAAGAGGAAGAGGCAGAAGGAGAAGAGGAGGGAGGGAGAGAGAGCAGGGAAGAGAGAGGCGAGGGCTGTCCAGAGTGATGAGAGGAGAGGGATGAGAGGAAAAGGGAAAGAGAGCAGAGTCATAGAAATCATTCTTTAAGCTAGTAGGGGATTATCCAAACAATCAAATGCTACCCCGAGGTCAAATAAAATAAGTACTGTGAGGCATTTGCTGCACTGAGCATCACTTGAAGAGCTGATTAAACATCACAAGTGGTTTGAAAAGGGCAAACGTGCTTACAACTTAAAAGAAGGTGAAATCAAGAATGAGCTGCATAATCCAGAGTATGTGGATGTGGTTCCCTAACCTGTGGTCATTGAAATATCTGGATTCTAATTCTAATACCACTTATTCTGTTGTTGTTTAGTCACTAAGACATGTCCAACTCTTTGCGACCCTGTGGGCTATAGCCCACCAGGTTCCTCTGTCCATGGGACTGCACAGGCAAGAATACTGGAGTGGGTTGCCATTCCCTTCTCTGGGGGATTGAACCTGGGTCTCCTGCTTTGCAGGTGGATTCTTTACCACTGAGCCACCAGGGGAAGCCCCAACCATTTACCTATGCCCTCCCATAAGACCAGTTTGACTTTGCCAAAATTAGGTGAGCTCAGGCCTTCCCTGGTGGCTCAGTGGTAAAGAATCCACCTGCCAATGCAAGAGACACGGGTTCGATCACTGATCTGGGAAGATCCCATATGCCGCAGAGCAATAAAGCCAATGTGCCACAACTACTAAACGTGTGCTCTTGAGCCCGGGAACCACAACTACTGAGCCCACATGCTGCAACTACTTAAGTCCATGAGCCTAGAGCCCATGCTTTGCAACAAGAGAAGCTGCTGCAATGAGAAGCCTACACACTGCAACTAGAGAGTAGCCCCTAATTCTGAAACTAGAGAAAAGCCCTCGCAGCAACGAAGACCTAGCACAACCAAAAATAAATAAATGAATAAATAATGAGGTGAGCTCCGAAGGCTGCTGTAAGGCTCTGAAAGCATCAGAAAGAATAAAATAAGATTAGAGCCACTTGAGTAGCAAGTCACATTATTGTTGCTGCTGTTATAATTATTATTTAACAGATATTAATACTGTGCTAAATGCCAAGCCCTATCCTAAGCACTTTCTAAATGTTAACTCATTGAATCCTCTCAATAGCCCTATGAGATGGATACTGTTATTATGAAATTTTGCTCTGGCCCTATTACTTTCTCACCACGTGACACTGACCAAGTCATTTCTCTGTTCTATGCTCCAGTTTTCTCCTCTGTAATGGAAGCTTTTGGATGTGAATTTGAAAAGTTCTTTTCAACCTCAACATTCCATGAACTGTAGCAGTGATAAAGCAGCCTCAGCCACTGATCTAACATGGAGGGAAGGAACATAAAGCTAACATGTCTCCCTTTTATTCCTTCTTCCAGCTTAGAACTCTATTACCTATATTCCATCCTTCTCCCTACAAAAGGCAGGAAATGTCACCTAACTACAATACTTAGCTTTTAGCGGGTATTTAACAAATATCTGTTGAGGACATTAACAAATGAAAATTAAATTATCCCAACCCCCATTTCTTAGAGACCCTGCTATGACATTTCTCCATCCAGAGAAAGTGCTGAAGTTCGGGCTACAGATGTATGGGCACATGTTTGCACATGTATATGTGCCGATGTGTGTATTTCAAAAAGTATGTTGCATTCCTTTTTTTTAAAATTTTTTACTGCAATAATTTTATTTATTTTTTATTTTATTTTTTTTTTAATTTTTATTTTAACTTTAGTTTACTNTCATCTGCTGATGGACATCTAGGTTGTTTCCATGTTCTGGCTATTATAAACAGTGCTGCAATGAACATTGGGGTACATGTGTCTCTTGCATTCCTATCTAGATTCTTTTTCCTCAAGATAAAGACTGCTATGGTCATTTAAAAGCTCTCAGTAAAGAATTTTCTACAGCAAAAATTCAAGGTCAGATATTAAGGGAACAGATTTTTGGAAGCAGTCAAAAGTGACTTGAGCTCTTAAGAAATTTACCTAAGTAGTCTAAACCCTAAAAAGAAAGCTGCCTGTCAAACTCTGCTGTTGATGGAGTCAATGAAAAGGCTGTGCCTTCAGGCTGTGCATAGGTTTGTTAAAGCATTCTCATGTGTGTTGGCTTGTGGATCAATCAGCAAATCATCAAAACTGGAAGCTACATTCTTTCAGTGTTCTTCTATAAAATTACTGAGGTAAAATAAAAATGTGGGGCCCTATGCCTTAAAAGAACCAAAGTTGCACAATAGATAAACAAGGAGGCGGTCATTCATGTTGCAAGTAAAAGTTCACTGAGTGCAGAGTTCCTTTAAGTAGGCTGCTCCCTCAGTGACCTTAAGATGTGACTGGATTTTACAAAATTGTATTGATAAAAACCTTTTTAGGAACACACATGTTTTGTAAAGTGAGGCTCCTCTGTACTTAACAGTTACCAATTTTAAGCGGCTACCAAAAGGGCATTAATTTTAACATTTATTTGGACTGAAAAGTCAGTTTGGAGAAGTTAAAAGTAAAACCCTCCCACTGGAAGCTGTTCAGTGGGCACACTATGGAAAGTCCACACTACAGAGTTAGTTTTCATGAATATTTGGTTACCTCATGTTAGAAGCCCTACATTTTATTTCACAGTTGCACATGAGTTTCTGGGTGACATTTTCCATGAATACATTCCAGTATAACACCTAGATCAAGGTTATCAGAAACTCTTGGAAATTCCACTCTGCTCTGTATTATTATTTTTGGTTTTGTTTCTGTTTTTCCAATGCAGCAGTCATGATTATCTTGATACCTCTTATAAATGTTTCCTTTTGTGCTATAAATATACTACCTAGCTGCTGTTAGAGTTAGTATACCGAAAAGGAGACTTAATGGAACCTCCACACCATGGTGGGGAAGAGGAGGAGGATTTAAAGCAGGAATATTTGAAAATGAGAAGCAGAAGAAGTGCTGCTCCTGAGGGAAAAGTCTTTCTCGTGGCATGCTGCCCAGAAGCTGCTAGTCCTTCCTGGCTAAAGCCACAGAGGAGATATGAAAAGCGGAGTCCAACTGGAAGTCAGCAGTTTGCAAAGCTGGGGTATGTGGTATGAGAGCACGACGGGCCAGGGGACTACACTGCTCAGTCGGTGGCATCCAGGCAGGCCAGTGCCAGAGTCAAGGCTGTCACTAAGGCCAGAAAGTGGTGTTCACAGTGAGGGGGTGACCTTGTGCTCAGGCGACTCATGGTGGAGTTTCTCATGAGGGTCATGAGACCTACAGCCCACCTTTTGTGTGGACAGAGCCAGACTGAGAGATGGTAACAGACCAAAGATGTGAACATGAGGAAACTTGAACCCGAAACACAGCACAAGGCACAGATGTGCAGAGGCCAAGAGACAGCGGTGCAAACGGCAGTGGTGACAAGAACAACAGTTCCAGCAGCAGCAGAGAACAGGTAGGGAAAGCATCTGATTGTGCATCAAGATCATAGACACTGGGAAGTGCAGAGGGAATCTGGGAGCCCCAGATGTCCACTAGCAAGCACTAATGGACCATCCAAAATAGGCATACACGTGCTGCCAAGAGGAAAGCAGACAACTGAAGGAAAAAAAAAAAAAAAAAAAAAACAGAATTGAGACCTAGCCTACACGTTTAATGTTTCCTGATATAGCAGTGCATGGGAGAATTATGTCCAATGTCCAGTGGAATCAGGTAGGGTCGACAGAACCAGGACCTAAGCAAGGTGTGCCTGCAATGGTGGTACAGGGGCTTCTTTTAAACACAGTTTCCAAAACGACCTTCCCCGGGAGAAAGCCCTCCCAACAGATAACTCCTTCACAGCGACCCCACCCCAGCTGGGTCTGGTCGGGCCACTTTAGCTACCTCCTGCCTGTAGCTCAACTCACTCCAGGCAAGCTGGTGCCAGCAATTAACCCTCTAGGTCACGGGTTCCCCCAAGGAGTGTGACACCCGGTTCTGAAGTTTGAGCAAGATTCCAGGCCGAGTTCCCTTGCATTCCACTGGCTTGTTTATTAAGCCCCACATCTACTGAAACTGTCAGAAATTTTTCAAGCTGGTTTCTCATGAGCAAAAACATAATCCTATAATCCTTGAACAATATTTTGCACAGATAAACAGTGCAGACTAATATCTGCCACAGCCTGGCACCTGCAGGCCAGCCATCTCCACAGCACAAGGCTCCCCACAGCATATCCTTCTAGCTAGTGGGCCCCAATGCTTGTAGTTAACTCGTGCCAGTCCAAGTCCCGAGCCACCCTTGGAAATAGGGCAATGTTTTTAAATCTTTTCCAGTAGGGTGCAGGTTACATTCAAAAAAGAATACACAAATAAGGTCATCTGGAATAGGCATTAATTTTCAACAAAGAGTATTTTCGGTTGACCCAAGTACCCAAATGGGGTACTTTGAAGGTAAGATTTTCCTATGGAAAATATAGATGTTTTACCTTTGGATAATTAAAAGTCAATATAGGAGTCTGCTTTATTTTCCATTTAATGAAAGGTTTGGGGATTAGTTTAGGTTGATTTTTTTCATTAAATGTTACTTAAAATTTGATCCTAGGTGGTTTGGAACATTTAAATTTCATTTATTTACCTGAAAGAATAGTGACAATGCAGCTAAAGCCCTTATTAAATATGAAATGAGTACTATGTGCCGCTTGCCTTATACTGTCATTTCTAACAACTTTAACCAACTGAAGCACAAACTGGACCTTGTAAGGAAGTGAAAACGTACCTGAACCTTTAATGTGACAGTGGTACCAAAGGGCATGCAGTTAGTTTATTATGTATTTCACAAGGCTTTTCAACTAGAAACTATTATTTGTGAATTATGTGTGCTATTTCCTTATTAGGTTCCCCCTGGTTACCTTCCATTCTTTCTAAAATTACAGTCAAATTAGAAACAATGAGGGGGTGGAGGAAGAACCCTGTGATAAATAAGTTCACTGAAAAATGAACCCCAAACAGAGGAAAGCAGTCACTAGAAGAGCCACGAGAGCCTCAGCAAACAACCTTCCACACCTCAGTAGCTAAAGGGCCCTGACAGGGCCACAAATACAACACAGTACAGAATGTTTCAAGGAGTCATCGAGAAAGGGTTAAATCAGGTGGAATAAAGCACAGAAACCATGTAAGACAGTTTAGAAATTTTTCAACGTTTGGCAAACAAAGGGATACATTTCAGTTATGTGAAAAATGCTGAAAAATGCAGTCACAGAGAACACCCCATTCCTTCACAGAGAACACCCCATACCTTATAGTCCTCTGTGATAAACAGTAAGACTGGTTCTAGCTTATTGACTACCTTCACTCAGTGCCTGAGCTCAAGTTCAAATCCAGGATTGCCAGGCTCCAAATCGTTTCCATTATTCAACAACTCAACAATAAAAAGAATATCTGATTTAAAATGGTGAAAGGATTTGAACAGACATTTCTCCAAAAGAAACACAGAAATGGCCAAAGGGCGTGTGAAAAGTTGTTCAACATCGTAACCATCACAAGAATACAAATAAAAAGCCACAGTGAAACACCACACCTACTAGGATAGCTATAATCAAAGAGATGAATAATAACAAGTGTTGATGAAAGTGTAGAGAAAATTCAAATCCTCATACACTGCTAGTGGGAATGTTAAATGGTGCAGCTGCTTTGTAGAACACTCTAGCAGTTACACAAAAAGTGAAACATAGAATCACCACTCCTAGCAATTCCACTCCTAGGTATAAACCTGAGAAGAATGATAACAAATAATAAAAACTTGTACACAAATGTTCACAGCAGCATTCTTCACAATAAACAAAAAAAAAAGTCTACCAACTGATAAATGGATAAACAATATGTGGTATAGCCATGCAGTGAGAATGAACCCAGGTCTCCAGTATTGCAGGGGCATTCTTTACCATCTGAACCACCAGGGAAGCCCAATGTAGTATTATTCAGCCATAAAAAGCAATGAAGTACTGATAAATGTTATAATATGGGTGAACCTCAAAACTATCATGTAAGTAAAAATAGCCAATCACAAAAGACTGCATTTTGCATGACTCCATTTGTAAAATATGTCAACATGCAAATCTGTATAAACAGAAAGTAGATTTGTGATTACCAGGGACTAGGGGAGTTGGGTGTGGAGAAATGAGAAGTGATAGTTAAGAGGTTCAGGGTGTCTTTTAGGGGAGATGACAATGTTCTAAAATTGTGGTAGTGGTTTTGTAATTCTGTGAATATCCTAAAAACACTTGAATTGTATACTTCTAATAGGTCAATTATATGATGTGTAAATTACATCTCAATAAAACTGATAAATGCATGAGTGTATGATTCTTGCCTCATCCAGTATATCTGAATGATCATTAACACAGTTTATTTGCTAATGAATTTTTTAAACTACTTATGAAACAATGCTGTTTTTGGAGAAATAGTCAATGATGTACTTTTGTTTCTTTTAAGTGTGTGCTCTTCCAAAGATGCTGAAGAGAGCCAAGATTTCATGTTGTTATTTATTCCCAGCTACAGCATAAAATATTTAGTAATTATACTTCATGGTATACTATATTTACACTAAGGCATAGAGGAAAATCTATCTTGGCATGCAGTTTTTTTCTTTACATTTTAGTTTATAAAATGATTGCCCTATTATAAAATAATGCATAGTCAGCATAGAAAATACAGATAAATGCAGAAAGATGAAGAAAAAAAGCCAGTCAACTCTGTTCTCACCCATGAGATAACAACAGTTAACATTTAGGGTTATTTTCCTCCTTGTTTTGCAATGCATGTCTTTTTCACATAATTGTGATCACATGGTATACTTGAGCATTTATCTACTGTCAGCTTTCATAAGAGCTTTGAGGAACAAACTAAGTGAAATTTGGACCACGGCACTAATCTCTCAACTTGCTCCTCCCTCCCCTCTTCCTGCCTTTTCTTGGAGCTCTAGCACCACCACCAACCAAGACTGAAGACAATAAAGACATAAGTAAAGCTACCAAAAAAAGGCCTGAAGTGCCATTCACCTTGAAGTGCCCAACCATCATCATAGAGCTTACTGCTGTCTCTTCCAGGCTCACAGATTACGAATCAATACCACAGCAATGGTTCAATTTCATCTTTGCAAAAGAGGTCATGAATACAAATGGAGACTCAGCTCTGTACTAATCAAGCATGTACTTGACCCCCTTACCATCTCACAGGCGCTCTGCCATGCTGTTGCCGTCCTCTTTAACATTGTGAGAACACACACACACAGTGACCAGTTCTCCAGAAAACAGAAGGCTGCTTCTCCACTGTTAGAGCATGCTTGTTAGCAGAGTAGGATCATTCCAGGTCAAGCACCATCCTTTAAAAGCTGTCTGTAAGCCATGTGGAGCCTGTCTAAAGTGCTGGGAAACAGAAGCTCTGTCTATTCCAAAGTCCGCTGCCAGCAAAAGACAGATAGGTCAAGTGCTTGCAGATAGCAGGTTCCTAAAGACACTGCGTGGGAAATGTACACTTACAGGGTATATGTGCTGTGTTGGAGGAAGTGCAATTAGATCCTACAAAGCCCAAAGCCCCACAATTGAAAATGGTTTGTGAAGATCAGATCCACATGGGGACTGTCAGATTTCACAAGGCAGCACCTGAAGAAGTTGCTGAGGTGTTTGGTAGACACCACACAAAAAGATACCTGTTGCTAATACCCTGGTGAATCATAAACCCCAATTTTCTCTATTATATGTTCATTATTAAAGTGCCTTAGCCTCTCTTTTATACAGATGCAAATAACGTGTTGTTTTTTTTTTTTTTAAAAAAGGGATAAGTCACCTTAAGCCAGTTGTTGTTTGGATCTAACTGTGATCAAAAGAACTATTAGGACAAAAGCAGAAAGAAATAGATTATGCAAAGCCTGTAACATTAGTCACTAATAGCGCCCTGTGGGAGAGAACCAAATGTAATAGGATGGGTACATAGGAAGATGTCAAATTAACCCATCTTTTCAAGGACTATTGTACTAAGAAAAGCAAACTGAAAAAAAAAAATGTGCCTACCTGCAAATCCAAAGGTTAAGTTTTGAACAAAGCTCTTAATTCATGACATTTCCCTAAATGACTTGAAGTTGAAGTAGCCAGTCCAATAAATGGGAAAATACTTGGTTAAAACATGAAAAGAAGCACCACTCAACTCTTGAGAAAACACTGAGCGTTATGAAAGACCAGCTGGAGAGGAATAATTACTTAAGTGGAGGTTCACCTTCATGAACAAGCACCTGTGAAGTAAAATCTTAAAAAACAGGCATGGTGTACAACAAATGATGACCAGAGGTCAGTAAACAAGTAATTGAACTCAAAGTTCCCTTCTAAGGTTAACACTCATCGGATTTATTAATTTTTATCAAAAGCACCATAGATCTTGAGCATCCAATAATCTATCCAACACAAAAAAGAGAATCATGGAGAAATACTTCATTGTCGTACAATACTTTTTCTCGAATGTAGTCTTGTTGTCTCAAGATAACTGGAAGACACCATGATGTCACTGTTTTTAATGCCAGGGAATGGTAATTTACAGATTATTCTTTAGGCCATTCTGTAGATTCTATTTGGAGCAAAGAAAAATAATTTCGGAAGTTCATTGTCAATTTCAGTTTGTCATCTTTCTATATCAAAGACAGATGGGATTTGATGCAAACATATGGGAAGATCTTTTTTCTCAGCTTTTTTCTTAGCCTAAAATGTCTTGTATATTTGTATATTTTCTCATTATTATATGGGGTTGGGCTGTCACTTGGCTGTCGCTTTAAGTACTTTCACCTGGAACATAAACACTGTCCAGCCCCAGGTTAATGAAGAATATAGGAAACAGCTTTACTTAGCCCACTGAGTTTTGTTCTCAACCCTTCATAAAAACTACTTTTGACCACTGTGCTAACAGCAGTTCCAGCTATATTATGATTCCTCTTTCTCAGCAAACTTCAGAACTTACGTGAGGCTTGCAGGATTTTCCATGACACAACTGCTTGCGAAATTGATCTCTGTGCTATGTTTCCATCTGTATATTCATACTCACCTGTTATTTCTAAAATTGAACCAGAGTCTTTGTTTGTTGCATATTCTTTCCAGTCAGCATTTGAACTTTATTTGCCATGAAACATCTCCTGCCATTAAACAGGCCACCAAGAGTCTCCCTTACCCAGCTCCCTTCACTGCCCACCACTGAATCTTGTAACATGGGACATTTTCTTGAAGACTTGGCAGGACTGGGTTGTTTTTCCCACTTTCAGTGGTAGTAGATTAAATTTGTTTTCTCTGTTCCTTGGCACCCACATCCCTGAATCACTCCTCCAGTTTCAGATAAGAAGTCAAATAGGGTAACATTCTAGCTTTTAAAAATTAAAGTGACACCATGAAAGATCAAGAAGAAAATATGAAAGTATACTCATCTTTTCTCAGAATGGGCCAGGCGTTTGTAAACACAAGAACAAATAAGAAACCATAAAACAAGAGGTATGGTGCTAAGAATTAAAAAAATAATCAATCTTCTGTATGTTGAAACAAAACTAAACTGTAAACAAGAAGCTCAAAAATTTTATTTGCCAAACAAATATGACATATACAATAAAAAGGGGGGGTTGTATATTGTTACTATACAAAGAAACGCTACAAATCAGTAACAGACAAGCATTCTAATAGATAAATAGACAAAGCACTCTGCACTGTTAATCATCCAACTCGGCAAGCATTCACCACCCTGTTGTCCTTTTCCTGAATCACAGGCACCTAGGGGTAGTAATGTGATACAATTTTGCCAGCAAGCATCTGCTGGAGGAGACGGGCATTTCTAGGAAAAATCATATTTTCTTAATTCAAGTACAGAGGGCACACATATTCCTTACCTCATTTTTCCTGCCTTGGACAAGGATGAGGTGGCTGAAGCTTGGGCAGTCCTCTTGCAAATGTGATATCATTGAGCTGCTGACCCAATACCACCGGCAGCTGGTTACTTCCAGACTCCTGTTTGTGTGAAGAAAAAATGAACCCTTATTAGTTTAAGCCACTGTTAATGAGGGTTTCAGATACTTTGAGCCAAAATCATTCCTCACGGATGCTCCTCATATGATTAAGCAATTCATACACAAAAAGTAAGATACAGATAGACAACAGGCATAAACGTTACTTCACCTTGCAAATACATTGAGAATAAAATCGCAATACTATTATGCTAAGTGAAATAAGCCGGCCACAAAGACTCTTACTTTATGATTCCACTTACATGAAATAACCTAGAATCCTCAAATTCATAGAGACAAAAAATAAAATGGTGATTTCCAGGGGCTGGGGCAAAGGGAGGGGAAAATGGGGAATTAGTCTCTAATATTAGAGTTTCATATGGAGAAGATGAAAAAGTTCTGGAGCTGGATGTTGGTGATGGCTGCCCAACAATGTGAATGTACTTAAGGCCACTGAACCATGCACTTAAGAATTACTAAAATGGTAAATTGTATGTTGTATATACTTTTACCACAATAAAAATATGATACCAATCAGAAAAAAATAGCAACACAATACTAATTTTCAATGTTTAAACTGACGTTTAAAATTCTTTTAAATTTTGTCAATGATGGTACACAGTGTTTCTAAGTGTGGGGAAACAAGAACCATCACCGTCACATGCTTCTGGTGGGAGTCTGAACTGGCCCAGCCACTTAGAGGAACTGAGGTAAACTGTACCCCAAGATCTTATAAATATTCATATCCTTTGTGATCGTACTTCTAGGAATACAGCCACTAAAATAATCAGAAATATAAGGTTCTATGTCCAAAGATGTTCATAACATCGTTGTTTACAATAACAATTTGAAACAGAAAGGGGTTTGTTTAAATGCATTGCCATCTATCCCTTTTGTGGATACTGGCATGATGCACAATGGTGTAAGTCAAGGGCTCTTAAACTTTGCTGTATATTTGACTTGTCTGGGATTTTATCATTCCCAATGTCACAATACCTCAAATCCATTCAATCAGGACTTCTGGAGGTGGGACCCAGACATTAGAGCTTTATAAAACTCCCTCTACCCCCACCACCCTGTGATTCCAATGTGCAGCCAAGCTTAAGAACCACTGATGTAGATTTCTATTTATTGACATGGAGACAACACAAATATTCACTAGAATTTGTTTGATGATAAAATAGATTATAGAACAGTCTGTATAGCATGAGCTCATTTAAAAATGTAAATGTGTGGGACTTCTGAGTAAAGATGATGGATTAAACACCCACATTTGCTTTTACTTCTTCCTGAAACTCCACAAAAACAATAATAAAAATATTTTTAAAAGGTACAAACTGACAAGGAAAAAACAGTAGGAGAAGAGAAAACAGCAATACAATTTTGAAAGCTAGAAAGCATTTGAGTGGTGACTTAATAGAAACCAGAAAGCCAAATCTTGAACTAATAGTATGGAAAAGTGAGAAATAACCCAATTTCCAATGCAGAGCCCTCACCCCTGATGACAACTTAGTCAGTGGAAGCAAGTACTTTTGGAAGGATAGAAGAAAAGGTCACTTGAAAGTTGACTTAGGATGCAGTTGGAACTCCAGATCTCTTCCCTAAGCCAGCTGGATCTAAAGGCTTATTTTCCGGAGAGGGTAAAACAGAAGGCCTCTAGACAAGAAGGCATCAGACACAGTGGTGGGCTGAGAGTACTGTGCCTGAAAGCAGACAGAATGGGTACATGCTGAAACCTCTAGCTCTTTCCCCCTACTCAGTTCTCAGAGCTGTGGTGGTGGCCAGGTTTATGCCCTCCAGGCACAAGTTTGGAAGAAATCTGATCATCACAAGAAAAGAAATCTAAAGGGACTTGTTATGGACTAAATTATGTGCCCCACGAGATCTGTATGTTCACGTCTTACATATGTATGTCAGTATATTTGGTGACAGGGTCTTAAAGAAGTAAATAAGTTAAAATGAGGTCATTAGGGTGGACCCTAAACCAATATGATTGATATTCATACAAAAAGAGTAAACTTGGACACAGACATATGTAGAAGGACACACACATATATATATGTGAAGACAGGGAAAAGAGGGCCATCTATAAGCCAAGGAGAAAAGCTGCAAAAGAAGCCAACCCTGCTGACAGTTTGTCTTAAACTTCTAGTCTTGGGAATTGGTGAACAATAAATTTCTTGTGTGTAAGCCACCCAGTCTGTGGTACGTTGCAGCAGCCATAGCATAGTATAGGACTATTATACTAGTTTAGGACTAGTATAGGACTTTTTCAAATTCCTCTCAAACTGCCCCAGCTTATCACCCTGCAGTGAAACTCTACATTGACAAGGTCTACCCACAACCTCCAAATGACTGCTTCCAAATGACTTTTGGTCTCCCACTCAAGCATTTTAGCAAAAATCCAAGGATTATCAGATATCTATGGAGTGCTTCCAACATGAAAGATAGAACCCAAAACAAGAAAATAAGAAACAAAGAAAAAAAAAATTCCAAGAAAGCAGAGACTATTCATGAAGGAAAAAGAAAACACTTCTAAAGTACTAATCTATGCTACAACATGGATAAACTTGAAAATAGTATGCCAAGTGAAAGAAGTCAGACACAAAAGGCCATGTAGTATAGGGATACATTTATATGAAATGTCCAGGATGGGCAAATTCATAGAGACGGAAAGTAGGTTAGTGGTTGCCAGGGGACGGGATGGGAAGGAAACGGAGAAACTGCTAATGGGTACAAGGTTTTAGCAGGGAGTGATGAAAAGTTTCTGCAATTAGATAATCATTGTTACACAACTCTGAATATACATTGAAAAACTCTGAATTTATACTTTGAAAGATTGAATTATATTGTATATGAATTATGTCTCAGTAA
>SJYQ01002186.1:141324-152941 GCA_006410935.1 Redunca redunca
CATATCTTCCACCTTACACAAAAGTTAAATTGAAGTAGATGATAAAGCTAAACCTAAAAGTTCAAAGTATAAAAATTCTAGAAGATAACACAGGAAAAAAGTTTTGCCACCTTGGTGTAAGCAAAGATTGTTTTTTAGGTAGGAAACACAAAGCACAATCTATAAAGAATAAATAAATTGGACTTGATCACAATTAAAAATGACTGATCTTCAAAAGATGTATTAAAAGAGTGAAAAGACCAGCTACATATCTAGCAAAGGATATGTATCCAGGATAATATGAGAAATAAACAACCTATTTTTAAAACAGGGAAAAGATTTTAGAGCAGTTTACACACAAAAAAAGATACACAAGTGAATAATAAACATATTAACTACTTATCAGAGAAATACAAATTAAAACCCAAATGTGATATCACTTCACACCTATTAGAATGTCTATTTTTTAAAGTAACAATACCAGATGCTGGCAAAAATGGCTGAGCAACATGCGTTCCTGATAGAGATGCAAAATAGCACAGCCATTTTTGAAAACAGGTTGGCAATTTCTTATAAAGCACACACTTGCCTTATGATCTAGCAATCCCATTCCTTGGTATTTACTTCAGAGAAATAAAAAACTGTATGCATACAAATATCTCCATGCAAATGTTTATATCATGTTTACTCACAATCTCTCAAAACAGGAAACAATTTAAATGGCCTCCAAAAAAGTGAATGGATAAACAACTGGTACACATGCATATGGGACTTTACTGGTGGCTTTAGTGGTAAGGAATTTGCCTGCCAATGCAGGAGATGAGGGTTCGATTCCTGGGTCAGGCATGGAGAAGGAATATAACAACCCACTCCAGTATTCTTCCCTGGAAAATCCCATGGACAGAGGAGTCTGGTGGGCTATACTCCATAGGATCGCACAGAGTTAGACAACAACATGTGCATATGTGCATAATGTAATATTACTCATCAATACAAAGTTACGGACTAGTACTAATACATGCAATTTCAAATGTATTTTGCTAAGTACAAAAATTCAGACTCAAAAGGCTACATACATATTGTATGATTCCATTAACATGACACTCTGGAAAGGGAAAAACTTTAGGGAAAGAAAACATATCAGAGTGGTTGCCAGGGGCTGGGTGTGAGAGGCATAGGTTATGGTTATACAACTGTAACCATTTGTCAAAATTCATAAAAAGAACCATACACTAAAAAGAGTAAGTTATATTCTATGTAAAGTACATTCAAAAATAAAAACAATCCAAAGAAAAAAAAATAATCCAATTCTGTACTCTATGATGGCCTCATAATCAACACAGTGATAAAGCACAAAGTTTATTCCTTCCAAGTGATCTAATGAATACAACCCATAAGAGACTCAAGTATGGGATGTGGTTTTGCCAAAACCATAGCAAGCCAAGGGATTGAAATTCTACTCAAACTTGGGTGGGACCAGGGCCAGTAATGTATTCTTCAGCAATTTAACTGCTTGGGATTAACTCTTTTCTAGTGGCCTGTAATACCAGCCGTTCTCATTTTGCATGTCCAATCAGTACCTGCTGTCAGCAGCAAACTGACTTTGGGGGCAGCGCTCAGTCAAGCTTGGCTCCCCAGAGTTCAGTTTTCTGAACAGTGTTTTCCCCAAATTCTACATCTTCCCTGTGCCCACGCTGAGTCTCTTCTCTGAGCTCTGAAACTGAGGAGCAGCTTCTCTTCCACCAGGTCTTGTATGACTTCCTTGGCCTTTCTGATTCATGACATCTTTCACCATGGCTGCGCAAGCAGGAGGAGCCCATTGTGACCTGGCAGGGTGGGAAAGGGGGAGTTCTCAGACCTCCTGTGGGATTTCCTCCTCCTACTCTCCCCTCCCATGTGCCCATTGCTAGAACTCCTATGGCACCATGAACACAATAGATTTCCATCCTGTCCTATCCTGTCCATTTAACATCGCTCCCATCTTTTACAATGTGTGCTTCCCTACCTTCTATTAGAGGAATAGTCCAAATTCTCTACTCACCAGCTCAGATACCTCAGCCTCAAGTCAAGATGTTGAAACATTCGAAGAAGAAGAAAGCAAAAGAAAAGGAAACAAACTATTCTTTTCCCAAGACTGCAGCCTTAGAGAGAAACTGTTCAATAACAACTATGTGGGTTTATCTACAACAACCACCCCCTTCCTCCCAAGGTCAGTTGCATACCACTCCAGCAGGACCATGCTGCTGCTGCTGCTAAGTCACTTCAGTCCTGTCCGACTCTGTGCAACCCCATAGACAGCAGCCCACCAGACTCCCCGGTCCCTGGGATTCGTCAGGCAAGAACACTGGAGTGGGTTGCCATTTCCTTCTCCAATGCATGAAAGTGAAAAGTGAAAGTGAAGTTGCTCAGTCGTGTCCAACTCTTCAAGACCCCATGGACTGCAGCCCACCAGGCTCCTCCACCCATGGGATTTTCCAGGCAAGAGTACTGGAGTGGGGCCAGCAGGACCATCTTCTCCCTTAAATAAAGTCATGTCTGAAGTAAACTAAAGTGCTTTGTTTTAAAAGGTTATACTTATTTTAACCATTTAGATAAATTGTCCGAAAGCCATTTCAGTTCAGTATACTTAGCACAGATTATCATGTAAATACTGAAACTTAGGGATCAATTGCTCAGGTCTATTAAAAGTCCAAACATTGTCTGGTCTACTTGCCCAAAATTCATGCATACACTCATTTGTCTTTGAATAAAAATGTCAGAAACTTTTTTTTGTACTATTAGCCAATGGAAGCTTTATGTCTTATTCAGATGTACATATTTGGGCAGGGGGTGGAGGGTCACATTCCATGAAGAAAATCATTTCTGAATTCTTGTCCTCTGACCATCGATTAAAAACAAAAGAATTCACTCACATAAATCACAGAGCTCAAAGATTCCAACTGCCTTCAAAGAAGGAATTCTTCTAACAAACTTCTAACAAAATTTCTTTTTAACTTGAAGCTCATTTCCTCCTTAGCCAATTTTGCAGGGAAAGTCAATAAAAGCAAAAATTTTAAAGCTCTATTGATATTACTATTATCCCTTCCTATATTTAAAACTTCAGATATTGACTTAAATCCCCTTGTTTCATAAACTCTGTACTTTGCACCATTTTTGCAAGAGTTAACTCCATGAAAGTTAAAGCTTTATCATCTCTGCTGTCACCACTTTCTACTTCTAAAAGCCCTGGTCCCTATCAAACCCTGCCTGAAAAGTCAGTTTAACTGTTCATTTGTTAGGGTCTCAAGGTGGTCCTCAAGACATCCTTCATTTCATATAGGAATTGGGGTATCCAACTGAGATACTTGTTCAGGCCTCTGCCTGAACATCAAGCTTTCCTCCCCTTCAGGGTTCCAACTGTCTTTTTGCTGTTAATAGAAATAAAATCAACCAAAACAAACAAACAAAAATAGAGGGCAGCAATGTAATTTACTATCCTGTTCCCAGAACAGGAGAGAATTTGAATTACTTGGTAAACAGTACTAACAGCTACCACAGTATAGGAGGTGATGCAGCCTAAATTGCCCTGGCTTTTCCCTGGCCTCTATGTTCCTCGTGCGGGCACAGTCTACAGTGGCATTGTCCATGCAGGCAGGGTTCCCCAATCAGGAAAGTAGCTGATTTCTTCACCACTGCCCTTGTAGTCTCAAACTCACGTCACCTTCTGGACAACTTGTATAATCTGCTTTCCTTTAAGGAAATGTTGATAAACAATGAGTTCTTGTGGGTCTTGACTGGGGTCTGGGACCTGTCAGGAGCACAGTCAGTGCCCTGGTGTCCCTGGCCAATACTTCATCCTCCAGCTCTCTGGTGTCCTGGACAGCCTATCTCCCCTTGGTGACTCTTCCCATCACCCACTTGGGTGTTTGGTGACCTCCTTCAATCTATGGATTCTGGTCACCCTCTCATTTCTTTACTGTGGACTCTCGTCCACCTGTTCCTTTATCTCCTCCTAGAACTTCTGTTAATTTGCACATTAAATCTCTTAAATCTCTCCTCCAACTCTGTTCTTCTTCTCTCTCATGATTTCCATCACTCTCTATTTTTGTGTGTTTTGAGTTGATGTTCCAGGCCACAAATTTGGATCTCAACAGGGACTGCTCTCTCCCATGATTCACTGGCTGTATGATATGGTTGGGAAATCAACTTGCAGAGCTTCAGACGTCTTTTTAATCTACTCTTGAGTCACCTCAAATGCTCTAGTTATTTTCTATTCGAGTTGTCCTGTGTCGTTTCAGCAGGTTGCTGACTGGGATGCATCCTTATGGATCTTCCTCTCTGGCTGCTAGGCTCCTGGGCTGGTAGTTATTTTATTGTTGTTGTCCCCTCTTTGAGGCTGAGTTCTGGATTTTAGAAAGCATAAAGTTGAATCAGTCCTCCGGGTGAAGGCAGGTGAAAAAGACTCAGTCCCCAGGTCAAGAATTTGGAAGCAGACAGATTTCCAGTGCCCTGCAAGCAGCCACTGAAGTCTGCCTTTGGCTCGAATCACCAGCTTCTCCCAGGATGGAGAGTGTCCTCCCCCTCAGACCATGGCTCTTGCATGCTGGTCTCCAAGCATTTCTACAGCCCATGGAGAAGAAAGTCCCATTCCAATTCTCTCCACTGGAGCTTCCACAGAGTCCAAAGCTTCATTTGCACCCAATAGCTGGAGGTCTCAGCGTCTGTTTGCCTCAAGAGAAGCAGAGAGACATATGATCCAGCAATCCCACTCCTGGGCATATATTGAGAGAAAAGCATAATTTGAAAAGATACATGCACCTCAATGTTCATTGCAGTGATGTTTATAATAGCCAAGACATGGAAGCAACCTAAATGTTCATAGACAGAAGAATGGATAAAGAAGGTATGGTACCTATATACAATGGAATACTACTCAGCCATTAAAAAGAATGAAAAAGAAAAAAATGAAATAATGCCATTTTCAACAACATGGATGACCTAGAGATTATTTTGCTAAGTAAAGTAAGTCAGAGAAAGATAGATATCATATAATATCACATATATGTGGAATATTAAAAATTATACAAATGAACTTATTTATAAAACAGAAACAGACTCACAGATTTAGAAAACAAACTGATGGTCACTGAAGGGGAAAAGGGGGCGGGGAGGGATAAATTAGGTATTTGAGATTAACATATGTACACTACTATGCATAAAAGAGATAATCAACAAGGACCAGTAACTGTACAGCACAGGTAACTCTAAAAACAGTCTGTAGTTATCTACATGAGAAAAGAAACTGAAAAAGAATGGATATATCAATATGCATATGTATAACTGAATCACTTTGCTATACACCTGAAACTAACACAATGTTATAAATCAACTATGTGTGTGTTAGCTGTGTCCAACTCTTTGTAGCCCCGTGGACTGTAGCCTGCCAGGCTCCTCTGTCCATGAAATTCTCCAGGCAAGAATACTGAAGTGGGTTGCCATTCCCTTCTCTGGGGGATCTCCCAACCCAGGGATCGAACTCAGGTCTCCCACATTGTAAGTGGATTCTTTACTGACTGAGCCACCAGGGAAGCCCATAAATCAACTATACTCCAATATAAAATAAAAATTAAGTTTAAAAAAGAGAAGTAGAGAGATTAGAATTAGGACCTATATGTCCAAAGTCCACTCCCAGGACTTTGTATCTCCACTAGCATTAGGAAATGTATTATTTTAAGCTGCAAATTGACTTTACATTAAAAAACTCTGCCCAATTTTCTGCAAGGTTTATTGCAAGCACTACAGAAATTCATGATAAAGAAGGCCCTGATTTTACAAACTACACGATCTGTAACATTTTTGGTTTTCTTCACAGTCTTATCACAAGACCTGTCAGTGATCAGATTTATACCAGCCCCAAACCCTGGTGCTGAAGAATTAATTTCTCCTGAATAATCAGTTGGTCATTTTCCATGAATAATAACAGTGTGTTTAACATGTAGCTTGTTATGTTCTTTCTTACAAGGCAAGATTACCATTTATTGGGGAAAGTAACATTTTTCAAGGACATATCTTTCAAGCCAATGTGATTTTCATTTCCTTTTTTATCATATTGTATTTGGTCAGCATTCCTAAGTCAGATTTCACACACTAAAAGAACCCAGCAAATAGCAATCAGTTCTACAGTGTTTTTATTCTATAGTGAGGCCTTACAAAATGCATTCTCACATAAACTGTGATTCTCAGGTCACATCAACCAAGGTGTCAAAAGAGAGTCCCAATGTCAGTTGTATATTAGTGTGACTCTGACCATGCTCCTGTACAATTCTGAGAAAATCTTGGCCTCTGTGCCTCATGTGATCTCTTAGAACTAGCCTTCTTGGCTCCTGAGGCAGTTTATATTTCTTTCTCCTGTATTTAGATCTCCTATCACTAAAACTATGCTACCACAGCTAACTGGAAACATGACTGTTAATACCTCTGGCCTTTCATTAGGTCACTGATGCTCGGGGCCATTGCTAAAGGTCCTGTGACCAGCAAACTGAAGATGGAAAGCCCATCACTGCTAACAGAGCCAGAGTTATGTCCATCACTTGAAAAAATCATGGGCTCAATGTAACTGATACCTTCCATCCTCGGTAGTTCAGCTTTAAGAGCTCTTCTACTGCTTCAACTTTTTTTTTTTTTGGTGATGTCTTTTTTTTTTTTGCATTTATTATGTTTTTATTGGAATATTAGGGCTTCCGTGATGGCTTAGATGGTAAAGAATCTGCCTGTAAAGCAGTAGGCCCACATTCAATCTCTGGGTAGGGAAGATCCCCTGGAGAAAGAAATGGCAACCCACTCCAGTATTCTTGTCTGGAGAATCCCATGGACAGAGAAGCCTGGCAGGTTACAGTCCATGGCTTTACAAAGAGCTGGACATGACTGAGGGGCTAATATTTTCACTTTTCTTAATTATTGGAGTATAATTACTTTACAATGTTGTATTAGTTTCTGATGTACAACACTGTGAATCAGTTATAAGTGTACATATATCTCTTGATCCTCCCTCCTACCATCAACCCACCCCTCTAGGTCATCACAGAGCACCAAGCTGAGCTCCCTGTGCTATCTAGCAGCTTTCCACCAGCTATCTATTTTACACACGGCAGTGTATATATGTCAATGCTACTCTCTCAATTCATCCCACCCTCTCCTTCCCTCTCTGTGTCCACATGTCCATTCTCTATGTCTGTGTCTCTATTCCTGACCTGCAAATAGGTTCATCAGTACCATTTTTCTAAATTCCAGACTATATCTTATATCTAGAATTCTGGCATGATGCCAGGGGTTCTAGAACCAGGAAACAATCTGAATGACTAATGCCACACTAACAATCAGTCCTGTCCCATGGTGGCCTCCGTCCTTGAACCACATTTGCTTGATCTCTCTACTCCAAATCTAAGTTTTTCCTAATAGGTTTTGCATCTCTCATGAAAAATAGACTAATGGCCTTCCTCCCATCCGTTTTCTGGACATACATCAATTCTAGCTGTGAAAAATACCTTAGGCTCATTCCAGTACATCTGGATCCCACTCATTCTAACTACAGTGGCTACTAAGGACGTGTAAATACTTCATTTGTCATGTATTTCCATGACAATACATGTATTTACATGTATTCATTTGTCCAGCATTCTCTTAATTTTTCAATGCATTTTTTTTATTTTCTTAAATATAAATTTATCTATTTTAATTGGAGGTTAATTACTTTACAATATTGTATTGGTTTTGCCATACATCAACATGAATCCGCCACAGGTATACACGTGTTCCCCATCCTGAACCCCCCTCCCTCCTCCCTCCCCGTGCCATCCCTCTGGGTCATCTCAGTGCTCAATGCATTTTTAATATTGAGATAATTTTCAATTCACAAAACAGTTACAAAGGTAATCTAGAGTTCCCATACATCCAGTTTCCCCTAAGGTTAACACATCACCTTGAATTTGTCACAACTAAGAAGCCAATTTCTGCATGTTACTATTAACTAAACTACCAACTTTATTCTGATTTCACTATATTTCCCACTACCTTCCTTTTTCTCTCCCTGGTGCCAATCCAGAATACCACATTGAGTTTTGTCAGCATATCTTTTAATCTCCTTTTGTCTGCTAACATCCCTCAGTCTTTCCTTGTACCCTGAATTTTTAAATAGTTGAAATATTTTTATGTCAGTTCTACAAGAAGAGTCTGAGCCCTGCTCTGTCTAGATACAAAAGGGTATGGAAAATATTTCTTCTTGTTAATTCTGAAAAGGCAGGTTTGTCATTAAAGAGAGGAGCAAAAAAGCTCTAGAGCGTTGCTTTATAATAAAACAATCCCAGATTCTATTTCTGAGGTTGGACTTTCCTCTACTCCTTCAAACTAGGCAACCTTTTCATGGAGGCTGAGAACAAAAATCTCTGCACTTTTTACCCACATCGTCTACTCTGTCAACTAGCTTGCAACTGTGAGCCACGGTTACCCCAGCTATTACTGTTCTACAGTTGACACTGCGGATGCAGAGTGTGGCACTTGCAGCTAGCTGCATACCCAACGCCACTCACAATTTTCTCTTCTAAAAGGCCAGTTTTGTTTAGCACAGCAATGTGTCTGGCTAAAAAATGTCAAGCTTCAGGCTTCCTTTCAGCTCTGCATGGCCAGGTAACATCATGCTGGCCAATGAGATGGAAGCAGAGGTCTACAAGGGCTTGTGAGAAAGTTATTATTTTTCTGATTTGAAAAATAGGGAGTGGGGAAACAAGCAGTTGGCATATGCCTTGTGCATTCTATTCTTCCCTCTTTTTCCTGCACAGAATGTAAGCTCAAGACCTGGAGGAGAAGCAGTCAACCTGCAAGGATGGCAACATCATGGCAACATGAAGGACAATGAGTGTGAAGCAGAAGGAGCTCCCATAGCCACTCCACCCAACCTGTCTCCAGACTTTTTATTACATGTGATAATGAAATAGAAATAAAATCTTTTAGTTAGGTCAATATTTGTTAGGTTTAAGTGATAGATAATCAAATGTAATCATACTGATAAACAGAGTCACACTTGCAATATGCACTGACCCAGTACTGCAGTACAGTAATGGTCAATAACCGCTGTAAATCTTCTCTGAGAAATGAAGAGGATGAGAAAAATGCCAGGAGACTGGAGATAGACAATACTCCCCATTTCAAAAAGGACACACAGACCTCCAAACTCAGTCAATTCCCAGCAGAACTTTAAATGTGATTGTAACTCAACAAATTCACACTTCTGAAGGACTTTGCTTACTGCCTTTCAGGTGAAAGTTCACTTAACTTTGGCAAGTTATCAAGTTCCAATGAATGATCAAACCAAGGTCCATCAAAGCTTAGAAATACTTCTCTGCCCTGATATAAGAGCCATTCTCGGAGTAGTCCATTGATGTCAGGAGAACAAGCCATCAGGTGCGCTGCTCTCCAGAGTGAGGCAGGGTTTGTAAGTCTGTGGCTGGTAATGGCAAAGCAAGCAGAGGATACACCCACAACCCAGTCCTAACACAGTTGATACAGCCCTTATTGTTTGTAGTTACTGGTTAAGCTCTTCACATAGATTATCTCCTTTGATGCTCACAATGCCACCTATAAGCTGCTTTCTATTTATTATCCCCATTTTACAGATAAGGGCTTCCCTGGAAGCTCAGCTGGTCAAGAATCCACCTGCAATGCAGGAGACTCTCGTTCGATTTGTGGGTTGGAAAGATCCCCTGGAGAAGGAATAGGCTACCCACTCCAATATTCTGGCCTGGAGAATTCCATGGACTGTATACTCCATGGGATCACAGAGTCGGATATGACTGAGCAACTTTCACTTTCACTACAAATAAGGAAACTGAACACAGATCAAATAACTTACCCAAGAAGACTGGCAAATTCAGAAAACTCTAGCAATCCATCCTTAGACTGGTTCCCTCTGTGCAGTACTGGGATATCCACCTCCATGAAAACTGCCTTTTTCTCATGCTTGGTCACTGGTACTCTGAACTTCACAGAATCAATATTCCCTCCACATCTCATGTAACATATGTAGATAACAAATGGCAGTCAAAGCTCTAGCCCTCATTATTTCAACATTAAGACTAATCTTTCCTTTCATTCTTTGAATGGGGTAGGTGTCAGCATCACTTCTTCATTGTAACCAAATTTACTGCTGCTTTTCCTCGTGTTTATCTATTAGACTGATTTCTTGGTTTTGCACCCCAGATTCCAGCTAGGTTAGGTGCTCCATCAGTTAGAAGTGCATATGGCTGCAGGTTATAGAAAAGCTATCTTTGGAAAGCTTAATCAAGTAGGGGTTTATTTTTCTCATATAAAAAGTCTGGTGGTAGGTGGTTGCTGGTGACAGTCCAGTGATATCACTGTGATTTTCTTGGCTCCCCTCTCATGGTTTTCCTAGCTTTCGGCACCTCATCCACTGCCAAGGCAGGCATTACAGAGGAAGAGGCAACATCAGCCAAATTTGTCCCCTTTTCTCAAAAAAAGCAAAAGCTTCCCCAGAAACTTCCCAGTAACTTATGTTTACATCTTCAGTTTAGTTGCTCAGTCATGTCCAACTCTTTGTGATCCCATGGACTGTAGCACGCCAGGCCTCCCTGTCCATCACCAACTCCCAGAGCTTGCTCCAACTCCTGTCCATGTTTACATCTTATTTGCAAAGAAATATGTCACGTGGCCATTCTAGCTGGGGAGTAGGGGGTGGAAATGTGCATATTTAGATTTTGCAGCCTCTAGGGTAGGAGAAGGAAATGGCAACCCACTCCAGTACTCTTCCCTAGAGAATCCTGTGGACAGAGGAGCCTGGTGGGCTGCTGTCCATGGAGTTGCACAGAGTTGGACACGACTGAAGCGACTTAGCATGCATGCATGCATTGGAGAAGGAAATGGCAACCCACTCTAGTATTCTTACCTGGAGAATTCCAGGGACAGAGGAGCCTGGTTGGCTGCCTTCTATGGGGTTGCACAGAGTCGGACACAACTGAAGTGACTTAGCAGCAGCAGCAGGAGGGTAGAGGCAAGCAGGAGAGAATGAGGCTGGGAATGGAAGAGGAGTTAGTCAACCCAGTGTCTGCCACAGATCAATGCTTATTTGTTCTTAAAGGATAAAGAGAAAATAATGTGATTATCTCTTTATGAAGTAGGTACTGAACTGACCTTGAGCATTAATACTTCCACTTGTGTAGGCTTATTGGTGATGTTTGGACTATGAACATGAATCCTGACACTCAAACCCCAAGTACAAAAGAAATTCCAACCCAAATGTTTAATATCAAGCTCTGAAGTGTAGAGCTTAGAAATTGAAGTGTAGAGTAAGAACTTAGAAATTGAAGTGTAGAGTAAGAACTTAGAAATTGAAGTGTAGAGTAAGAACTTAGAAATTGTCATTCCAAGCCTTAAAACAAGAAAGACATTGAGGCAACAGAAAAGCAATGACTTTCCTTAGAACTGACATCACCAGGCAAATGGCTTGTCCCAAATGTGGAGAGACAGGTGAATACAGATAATCACAACAGAGTTCAGGTTACCTGAGGCAGAAGCCACTGGAGCCAATTATTGGTAGGAATACTTAAATGCTGGTTTTGATGAATTGCTTGAGGCTGAGTGGGGCTAGCTT
>SJYQ01002186.1:154354-171186 GCA_006410935.1 Redunca redunca
CAGAATTAGACCCATACAAATATAGTCAAATGATCTTTTACAAAGGAGCAAAGGCAGTCAATGAAAAACAAGTCTTTTAAAAAAAAAAAAATGGTGCTAAAATCATTAGACATCCATATGCAAAAAATAAGTCTAGCCACAGACCTTATACCTTTCACAAAAAGTAACACAAATGGATCACAGACCTAAATGCAAAACACAAAACTATAAACTTCTAGAAGGTGACAAAGGCGAAGATCTAGGTGAACTTAGGTTTGTTGCTGACTTTTTGGGTACAATACCAAAAGCATAATCCATGAAAGAAAGAATTGATTAAGTTGGAGTTTTCAATGAAAAACCTCTACTCTGTGAAAGACAGGTGAAAGGAAAGACAAGCCATAACTGGGAAAAAATATTTGGAAAACAAGATTTGATAAAGAGCTGGTATCTAAATATACAAAGGACTATTAATATTCACCAATAAGAAAACAATCCAATTTAAAAATGAGTGAAAGATCTGAGCTCTGGGACAACCCAGAGGGATAGGATGGGGAGGCAGGTGGGAAGGGGCTTCAGGATGGGGGGGACACTTGTATATCTGTGGCTGATTAATGTTGATGTATGGCAAAAACCATTACAATATCGTAAAATAATTATCCTCCAATTAAAATTAATTAATTAAAAAATAAAAATGAGCAAAAGATCTGAATAGAGACCTTCTCAAAGAAGATATACATATAATAACAAGCATACAAAAAGATGCTCAACATCTAAGTCATTGTGAAAGTCGAATACTGGAGTGGGTAGCCTTTCCCTTCTCCAGAGGAATTTCCCAACCCAGGGATTGAACCCAGGTCTCCTGCATTGCAGGGCAGATTCTTTACCAGCTGAGCCACAAGGGAAGCCCCAAGAGTACTGGAATGGGTAGCCTATCTCTTCTCCAGGGGATCTTCCTGACCCAGGAATTGAACCAGGGTCTCAGGCATTGCAGGTGGATTCTTTACCAACTGAGCTATCAGGGAAGCCCCTATTAGGGAATTGCAAATTAAAACAAAATAAGATTCCACTGCACACCCCTTAGAATGGCCAAAATCCAGAACACTGACAGCACTAAAAGTTAGGCTGTGCTGGTGAGGATGTAGAGCAACAGGAATACTCATTCATTGCTGGTAGGAATGCAAAATGGCACAGCCACTTAAGAAGACAGTTTGGTGGTTTCTTCAAAACTAAACATCCTCTTACCATGGGATCCAGCAATCACACTCCTAGATAATGCATTTACCCAAATGAGTTGAACACATATCCACACAAAAAAATGCACACATGGATGCTTATAGCAGCTCTACTGTCAAAACTTGGAAGCAATCAAAATGTCTTTCAATAGGCGAATGGATAAATAAGCTGTGATACATACAGACAACAGAATATTATTCAACCCTAACAAGAAACGAGCTATCAAATCATGTAAAGACATGGAGGAACCTTAAATGCTATCACTAAGTGAAAGAAGCCAGTGTGGAAAAGCTCTGAACTGTATGATTCCCATTCTATGACATGCCAGAAACGGCAAGTATATGGAGACAGTAGAAAGTTCGGTGGTTGCCTAGAGTAGGGGGTTGAGCTGATGAATACATACATGAAGCACAGGTAATTTTTAGGATGATGGAACTATTCTCTATGATACTATAACGGGGGATACATGACATCATTCGTCAAAACCCATGCACTATACAACCAATGTACATGTGTGTGTTAGTCGCTCAGTTGTGTCTGGCTCTTTGCAACCCCACAGACTGTAGCCTGCCAGGCTTCTCTGCCCATGTGATTCTCCAGGCACGAATACTGGAGTGGACTGCCTTTCCCTTCTCCAGAGGATCTTCCTAACCCAGGGATCACATCCTAGTCTCCTGCATCACAGGCAGATTCTTTAATGTTTGAGCTACAGGGAAGTCCATTTAAACTAATGTATGGACTTCGATTAATAAGATGAATCAATTTTGGCTCATTGGTGATAACAAATGTACCACAGTAATGCAATATGTGAATAACAGAGGAAACTGGGAGGGAAGTATCAGGGAAGCAATATGGGAACTCTCTTACTATCTGCTCAATGTTTCTGTAAATCTTAAACTATTCTGAAACATAAGAACTAAATGATTTAATTTTTTTCCTAATGTCTAGTTCAAAGAAGATGTCAAAGTGAAGTGAATGAAGATGAATGTGTCAAAGACTGTGTCATGAAAAAAGTGAGGCTTTAGGTGGGTCCAAAAGAATACATAGGATTTCAAGAGTTGGAAAGGGCAAAGGGTATCTCAGTTGGGATTGAGGCAGAAAAAAACATTCAAAAGGCTCAAATTTCGAAGCAGCAGGAAATAACACAGAATAAATCAATGCAAAGACAACAGGTAACAATTTAATGGAAGCTAGGGGCCAAGACAAGCCTAGAGGTGCTGAAGCATCATTCTCATATTGAGTAAATATAATTACGGTAGCAGATTTGACCCAAGCTTCATCCTCAACATGGATTCATTCATTTCATAAATATTTAGTAGGTACGTGCTATATTCCGAATGCTGTGGTAGGCACTGGGAACCAGCAGTAAAAAAAAAAAACAAACAAAAAAAACCAACTCTGTTCTTATTTTAATGATAGAAGACAGAACTTAGCTGATGTTTTCAAGAGACAGCAAAGAAGCCAGTATGGCTGGAATGGAGATAAAGGAGATAAAAGGTGAGAGACAGAGGAGATAAGTGAGGCCAGTGACTGAAGGGCACTGAGGCCAGAATGAATAAGGACTTTGGCCTTATGCTGAGGCTTTTAGGGTGCAGTTGGAAGGTTGTGAATAACAGAGTGACTTGATTGACACCTGAATAGGGTCAATGTCTGTGCTGAGAACAGACAGAGGCTAACAGTGACTGCAGCGAGACCAGGGAAATTGTTAAAATAATCCAGGTAAAAGAGGAAAAGGACTTGAACCATGGTTTTAGCAGCACAAGTGGTGAGAAGTAGGTTGTGGACTCTGAAAAGATTTGCTGATGGATTCAATGCGTGAGAGAAAGAGAGAGTCAGAATGACTGTTTTAGGCCTGAGCAATCACCTGGAAGAAGGGGTTGCCAGTGACAGGGAGAAAGAATACGGGAGTAAAAAGTTCATGAGTGGGACTGAGCCCGTGTCTGAATTCAGCTGAACTGTCTTGAAAGTGGGCATTTCAAGGACCTAAAGATAAGAGCAAGGCTGAGACTGAGAGTTAACTGGGAAAGACCAAGTCATAGTACATAGAGATAGTAAGGATAGGCATGAATTCATTCATCCAAGATTTCCTAAGATCAACCACCACTCTGAATGTGCCAGGGATGTAAAGACACCTAAGACATCTCTCCTGACCATAAGGCACTCACTGTCCAGGAAAGAAAACAGAAATGTAAATAAGTGATGATAGTACATTAAGCATCATAGGTGAGGTATTCAACATTGACTGAGTCCCTTCTATATGCTGAGTAGTGCAGTGAGAAACAGGAGGCATGTACAAAGTCTTTAAGAGCACAAAAGTGGTTCCTGCAAAGGTTCGTAAAGACATACACAAGGATTTTCACCACAGAGTGACATAAGGGAGTTGGCAGTAACCTAGACGCCCATCACTAGGGAAATCGCAGTAATGTGGATATAGCTCAAGAATGTAGCATTGAGTGAAAACAGTGGGAAATAAGAGATTTACAGTCCAGGACCATTTTCATAAGTGTAAAAGGCATACACAAAACCCCATGTCTTAAATGATCAAGAATCCATACCAAACATATTGCAGTTTGTGTCTAGAAGAAGAATGGGAGTGGGTATTGAGAAAGACAAGGACAGATAATTTAACCAAAGTAAAACAATATAAGAAAAGGGCCTTGCAGGGACTGATGATGACAACGTGCTGAGAATTGTGGAGCAGAGTAAACTCTCTGCACCTGAGATACAAATAACAAGCTAATGGGAATCCAGCTGATAACCCTAATGAGATTTCTGGGGGCCAAGACACACCGGGACACATGAAGGCATGAAAGTGCATCAGAGCTTCAGGGAACAGCACCAGGTTCAGTGTTGCTTGCAGTGGTTATGAAGAGCTGATAATATTTGAATGCCTGGAGTAAACTGAACAACATCCTACACGTGGAAGTTATAATCATCCGTATCAACCTGTCCCCCTTTATTATATCAGGGTTAAGGCTGATGCTCTGCTCTGCTTCCATCCAGTCAATGGTGATAGTCTCTTTTAGCTGCACTGGAATCTTTGCATCTTGTGACGACTCCAGAAACCCTAGTTCAACAAATCACTCCTGTTTATGTGGCCTCAAGGAATGTGGCCTTGATCTGAGGCTTTCATGCTGGAGCTCCACCAGAGGCAAGGCGGCTGCTCTGGCCAGGATGGGGCTGGGAAGGGAACTGGAGGCCCAAGGATGCCTCGCATTCTGGGGCATCTGCCTGGGGCAGTTCAACCGCCTCCACCAACTCAGTGCTGCCAGTTAACTCTCACTGGTCACATTCCAGGTGGAGTCGTTTCCCAGCTGTGACCACCCTTCCCCCACCCCACACTGGGTCCTGCACCACTATCATAGGTTTACCTATCCTTCAGAGCCCTTATCACAGCTGCCACTCCAGATTTTCTTTTCTGATAATTTATGTTCATCTAGGTTCCAAGTTCAGTGAAGGTGGTCTTGTCTTTACTTTTTTTCACTTTTTCTTTCACCAATGTTTCACTAGCACTCAGTAAGCCGTCTGGCACATAGTTGTTGTTTAGTTGCTAAGCCGTGTCTGACTCTGAGACCCCTTGGACTACAGCCTGCCAGGTTCCCCTATCTGTGGGATTTCTCAGGCAAGAATACTGGAGCGGGTTGCCATTTCCTTCTCCACTGGCATACGGCAGAGGCTCAATAAACTTCTCAATGGAATACAAGCCTTCAAAAGGAAACCGAGGTCGAGGTGGGTACAAGCATGGTGCAGAAGCAAAAATGTGAAAAATTTAGGGTTTGTTCTACTGTGAGGGGTAGGCGGGGAGAGCTGCAAAGAGATGCACTGGCCCCTGTAGACAGGTCACCTCCGGTGCAAGGTGGGCATGCGGTAGGTGTCAAACAGGGAAATTAACTGTAAAGAAATCGAGTGTTTAGCGCAGTTTTTTAAACGTGTGTCAAAACGGTATTAAATAGAACAGAGGGAAGGGGAGCACGTGGGTCAGGGTTGGGTCTGAGGAAAGACATTTCCAGAGGTCCTGACACAATCCACTGCCCCTCCTAGCACACGGGGCGACCCAAAATCTCCTGGGGAAGGGAGAGCGTTACTCTCACCTTCTAAGGGTCACACAAGCCCAGTCACCGCTGTTGCCACTGTTACTAGTTTAAAGTCTTCGTCAATCTAATTTTTCACTTCTATTCTTGTCTCCCACTCCACCTCCAGCTCCATTAGGCTCTGCCCCACTTAAAAACACAAAACAAAAACCACCTCCGACACAAGCCAGTCCAGATCTGGAGAAGTGAACACACTTGTTCGCTGTGGGAGGCCCTTTCACACGCCCTTGGCTTGACCCGCAGCCCTCAGTAACGGAACGGGCGCTCAGGACCCTGCCAGGCCACGCCAAAAGGCGCGACCTCGGCCAGTGGTGCGACCTGTCGCCGCCCTTCCCGCCTTCCCGCCGGCCGCCGAGACCGCGCACGCCGAGCCCGCGCGCCTCACGTTGCGCCCGGCCCCCCTGGCCCGTCCAGAGCAGCGCGCAGGCGCGCGCTCCTGGGCCCGCCAGGGGAAAGAGGGCGGGGCCGAGGGGCCGAACCCGCGGGGGGAGGGGCGGCGTCGGTCACATGACGCGGTTTCACTGTTTACACGCGGAGCGGCCGGATCTTTCGGCCTCAGTCAGGCGCTCGGCTCCGTTTCGGTTTCACTTCCGGTGAGGGGCTGCTTTGGAGCGGGCGGCGAGCCGAAGGCGAGCGCAGGCGGCAGCGGTGACTGCGGCGCCGCTGCCGGGGGGCGTGCGGTAGCGCGGCGGCGGCGGCTGGGCCTCGAGCGCCCGCAGCCCACCTCTCGAGGGCGGGCTTCCGAAGCGAGCAGGGCGGACGAGAAGATGGAGGATCTGGTGGTGGAAGTGCGGGGCTCCAATGGCGCTTTCTACAAGGTACTTGACTCCAGGGCAGGCCCCATCTTCGCCCTGCTTTCCCTCCCTTTTCTTCTTAG
Source organism: Redunca redunca (assembly GCA_006410935.1). Taxonomy (NCBI): domain Eukaryota; kingdom Metazoa; phylum Chordata; class Mammalia; order Artiodactyla; family Bovidae; genus Redunca; species Redunca redunca. The sequence goes on from SJYQ01002186.1 coordinate 160,535, forward strand.
CCTCGGCCGGAGGCAGGCCTGGAGCCCTCTTCGCGAGCGCCGCGCCCGGGGCCCGGGGCGCACTCGGCGGGATGTTCTTGGGGAGGGAGGGAAGGACCGGACTTCGGGCCTTTGGGAAACCCCTCGAGCCCCACTGCCTCTCCAGTGTGAGGCCCCAGCGTCTGTCGGAATGAGAAGCGAGCAAGGAAAAGAGGGTGCCCTTTTGGGAGCCGAGCCCCAGCAGGGAGCGCTGGGGGTGGGCGAGGGCCGACGGCAGGTAAGAGATCCGGGCGGGAAGCACCAGTATCCGCGCGAAGTGACGGTGAAGGCTTATTTCTGTTTTCTTAAATATCCTTTTCCAGTGGGATCCGGGCCTGACGTGTGGGTAGTTGCCGAGGAGCGGGGGGCGCTTCCGTCAAGCTGCCTTCTGCCTTGCAAAGAGGGTTTGCGTTCTCCTTTGGCTTCTCTTTTCCGGTCCAGCATTGGGACTTCGGAGAGCTCCACTGTTCTGGGCGAGCGGTGTGAAGAAAAGAGTAGTAAGAAGCTGTAGTTGGTACCAAATCACAATGGCAACTGATTATTAGTGACTTCTCTTTGTGGATTTCAAAAGAGATTTTAGATTCAAAAGTTTCAGGAAGACCCTTACATATCCGAGTAAGGGATTGAAGAAGTTGGTAATCTTGAATGTTTGTGCCCCCCCCCCTTTTATAAATGTGGGAAATTCTGGAATACAGATGGCTTCAGCGTCTAAAAACATTGGTAACTCTACTACTTAAGAAAAAAAAAATTAACCCTCCAAAGGCCTGGATATATGCCCATGAAACTTTAGGAAATTTACTAAGTGTATATCATTCCTATGAAATTTTTTTAAAGTGAGTGGAAATGATTGTTTTGTGCTTCAAGCCCTTGACTTATCTTCTCTGAACGTGTAATGTTTCAGCTAACTATACTGTTGAGGTTTTAAATAGGCATGCGTGGTTTTGCTACAGGCTTTTTTAAAGTTACAACATTTCAAATCTCACTAATATCTTACATTTTCAAAAAGAAGATTAATAATATTTTCATATGTCAGGTAGTGCCTCTGTTGGTTCATACTTGGTGTAGATCTAGCAATCTATAAGTCCTATCCTCTTGAATGTCTCTCTGTAACTTCGGTGGGTGATGTCCCACCTTACTACAGTATTTTGGCAACAGAAGGTGCATATGGAAGAAAGTGTGGAAATTAAATATTGCCATTGTCCAAGCGCCGTTCTTAATCTACATAGAAAAACATAAACGTTTCAAATGAGGTATAGGCAAATAAACACTGGCTTGACTATATGTGTGTTTACCTATTTCATGGAGAAATTTGAAGAGCATTATATTTCATAAGTGAGTATGTAAACTGTTCCATGCTTTTAGCAAAATGATAAAATCTTTTGCTGTAAAAGGAGGAAAAATTTAACCCAGCATTTCTGTTCCTAAGTCTCACCAATATAAAATTCTTCCAGTTAACTCTGCAGTTTCTGGTTGCATTTATTTCAATGATCCATAATTATTGCTGGTTAGTTTGTGTAGATCCCTTCTGTTTCGTGCTGCTGCTAAGTCGCTTCTGTCGTGTTTGACTCTGTGCGACCCCATAGACGGCGGCCCACCAGGCTCTGCTGTCCCTGGGATTCCTAGGTTGGTAGTTTTGCTCACCAGATTTGGGACGCTAAATATAATAAATATGAGTAGGGGCTAAAGGTGGAGCGGTAGTCTAATAGATCTGTGATATTAGATCGGATATCACTCTTACTGTGGAGTTTGCTTGCTATAGAGGGCAAGCACATCCTAGTCTTGAAGGATTTATTGTTCTCTTCCAGCAGTCTATGATTTGCTTTGTGATTTTACTTGCAAACTGATTGGAATGTAAGAAACTCCCTATATCTCTCCTTTTTATCACCCCCTCTTTTTTGTTTTTCGAACAAAAGTTGCTTAATATGAAGGTGAATAGAAGCAATGGGTTGTCTGTTAGTTCCTTGAGGGGAAATGTTAAGTGGTGAACAAACACATGCAGAAAAATTGCTGAGATGCTTATTTAATTAAGGTTTTGTTTTTAAGAATACCTCAAATGGTCTGTGTTGATAGAAAAATAGTTTCTAGAATGAAAAATGTTTAAATTCTTATAGGACTCAATACTGATTTGAGTCATGACAGAAAAGATGGTAAATAAAGACAAAAAATGAACTATTACGGAGAAATGTTACATTTACGAAAAGTTAGAAACCTAGGTTCACCAGATTGAAAAGGCTTAAGGAACTAAACAACTTGAACTACTTTAGTATAATTGAATTCAGACTTTGATTTGCCTATCAGAACCGCCATACTGGAAGGTGCAATTCTCTGTCTTCTGAGCACATGCTCCAAATTTGCACTATAAACTGGATAGAATGTATGCTGGTAACAGGTAGGTTTTTTTTCTCTAAAAAAAATAAACTTCAGATTCAGAATTAACAGAACCATAAAATCTAAACCTAAGATCATAACAGCTCATTTCTGTTTTTCCCTCTGGTGTTTATTCTTAAAAACTTGAAAGTTAAATTTAGTAACTGTCAGAGCCACTATTTTTGTGCTTAGGTATTTCTTTGACTTTGGAAAAGTCATGAGTACACCATATAGAGGCTAGGTTACTTAGGACATGAGAACACTTGAATTATACCTCACAGAATTTTTTACAAAACATCTAAACAAAGAATGTTGAAAAAGGTCTTTATCATCAGGACATCTGCCTAAAAATGTATGATCAAGACGAAATTTTTTAAATGAACATTTTCTTCATATTTTCTCTGAAGTCTTCTGTACTTCAAGGAAGTACAACTTTAGGTCAACTGCATTTTTTTCCTTCCCAGTCGAAACACCCTTTTTAGTGTTTTGGAAGCAGCATTATTACCCTTTTGAATTGAGCATTTTCCAACTTCATACTCATGCACTCTGAAAATCTCCACAGATTATTAATTAAATGTAAAATTCAGTATTATAATAGTTGGATTTGTGGTTCCTGACAAAACTACGAGCATAACTGTTAACAGATACTGAGAGCTTTCTAGGTGCCAGGCACTGTTCTAGGTTCTTTACCTCTTTTAAATTTGTTTAATCACCTCCCACAACCGTGAGGTACTATTGTTACTCCCATTTTAGGTAATAGATAAGGACATAGATGTACAAAGAGATGAGGTAGGTGACTTATTACTTAAGTGTCAGAGCTAGTAAGGGTCAGACTGGGGCTTTGAGATGAGGTACTCTGACTTCCTGAAGCAATGAAATTTAACTTAAATGAATTGGATTTCCTGGTAGCTCAGACGGTAAAGAATCAGCCTGCAATGCAAGAGAGCCAGGTTCGATCCCTGGGTCAGATCCCGTGGAGAAGGGCATGGCAACCCACTCCAGTATTCTTGCCTGGAGAATTTCATGGACAGAGGAGCCTAGTAGGCTACAGTCCAAGGGGGTCCCAAAGAGTCAGACGTGACTGAGCAACTAACACTTTCACTTTCAAATTTTCATTGTACTGTTTAAAATTTAATTTAACTTTTTAAAATTTTTTATTTTACTTTATAATACTCTATTGGTTTTGCCATACATCAGCATGAATCCACCACGGGTGTACATGAGTTCCCAATCCTGAACCCCACCTCCCACCTCCCTCCCCATACCATCTCTCTGGGTCATCCCAGTGTACCAGCCCCAAGCATCCTGTATCCTTTTTTTTGTACTTTTTAAAAATTGTAATTGTTACTATAACAATGTCTTAACATTATTCTAGGCTTCACAGGTGGCACTAGTGGTAAAGAAACTGAATGCCAATGCAGGAGGTGTAAGATAGGCGGGTTCAGCATTATTCTATAAGTTCATACAATGACATCATGAAATACTCTGTTTATGTGTAGGCTTCCTTTTTAGTAACTCCTGCACACTGTAATTCTTCATGGGAATGCCTATTAATGGAAGATAAAGTTTGAAATCTTTGATTTTCCTATAATATTTGCTTTTGTTACATTAGGAGCAGGTAAGAACTGATGCATTCAAAAGAATACATAGGCACAGGAAAATTAATAATTCACTTAATACTGTTCTTTCTGTACCTGCCTGTTGTCTTTGGGTCAAGGTGAACCAGAAAGAATGCATTTTTCTCAGAATTTGTGGTAAATGCCCAAATGAAGTCAAGTATTCCTAGTCATGCACTGTGGTTGGAAGAATTGTTGATGAGTTTTATTGTACTTTGCCCTCTCCGTTGTTCATTCTCATATGTTGTTAGCGCCCACATTCAAAGGGTGGCAGAGCAATAACTCACTTTGTATGTGAAGCCTTGGCTTTGAATCATATTTTATCAGATTTCATATGTCCTTGTCATCTTATCTCCTACAGATTTTCTTGAGGAGGGATATTTTGTGATGCTTTTAAGTTTTCTCTAATGAGAATCATTGCACTACATGAGCTGTTTTCAGTGATAATGTAATAGCTGTTCATTGCTGGTCAGTGGCTTACACTGAAATTTCTCTACACAGTCACCTCTCTCATGTTTGTGAGAAGAGTTTGCCAAGGTGTGAGGTGTAGTGGGAGAGTAAAAGTTCACTGAAATGGGGACAGACTTTCTTTGGGTTTCATCAGTCTGGGTGATGTGATGTTGGAATTGGATAACTCTAGTCATGACACACTTTAGCTAGTATCGTGTTATGATCCTCTTTGGCCCAGTTGCCAGTAAGGTGGGTGGGATCCCATAATGATTTTTTTTTTGATTTTGTGTTTATTCCCCCTAATAAGAAGTCTGTGTGTGTCTTTTTTTGTTTTTGTTTTTGAAGTATAGTTGCTTTGGGTGTCTTGTCTTTAACTGCACTTTTAGCAGTTTCTCAAACCCCAAAGGTTTTTGTCACTTTTTTTTTCTTCTGAAAGTCTAAACTACCTGTTGGTACTTAGTATCTTTGAGGAAATACCCTTTTCTTTTTCTGTCCTAAGTTTTAATATCTTTTTTAAAAGTATGATTTTTTGAGATGTAACTTTCTCAAGTGCAAGAGTGTTTATGGCTCTGCATCTTTTATAAAATATGCTCTTCTCTGCTTTACCTGTAACTTACTTAGTGCCAACTATGTGTTAGGCCTCATGCTAGGCACTAGACATGTGTGATTTCTTTATTCACGACAGCAGACAGCAAGTCCAGTTCTGTATCCTTTCCTTACTTACGCAGACAAGGCATACAGGGCCCAGAGACCACTTCTTGGAGAGTCCCACAGCTATTATGTCATAGAATCAAGATTTTCTCATTCACAGCAAAACTCGTTTTTGTTTTGTTTTTCCTCAAAGGCTCTTTTCTTTGTTGTTTTTGTCGTTTGCGTTTTTTATTTGTTTTGGCCATAGACGAATGTGGGATCTTAGTTCTCCATCCAGGACTTGAATGTGGGCCCCCTGCTGTAGAAGCGTGGAGTCTTTAACTCCTGGACCTCCAGGAAAGTCCCCACAGCAGAACACTTAACCACCAAGTTTACCGACTCTTGTAAGAGCCCTAGTTCTCATCCAGTTCCAAGCAACTCTCTTCCTGTATTCATTCAAACCCTTTCAGTTGCCTTCTTTGGTAACCAACCCCACAGAAATTCCCTCAACCTATCTTCTCATCAACTTTGATGTGTGGATAGGTAGAGAGTTCAACCAACCTTAGTTTTCCACGTTGGTGGGTGGGGTGATAGTGCTCTGTGGGCCGCCAGGGAAGGAAAGGACATGATTATTGGGATAAAGGAGGAGCAGGGCCAAAAAGGAGAGTTATTAGAGAAAGTATGATGGGAAACAGAAAATTGGGACGTCTGTTGGAATTTTAGCAAAAGGCCTCTGAAGTCACAGGAGACCTTTGTGCTTGGTGAGTGGGTGAACCAGAGGTAACCTATGGATTTATTTTATTCCACTAAAAATGACTGGTTTTGAAACAATCATGCAAACATCCATATATAGATAAGCCTCATTAACTCGAAGGCAGTGACCCTGGTAGGCTGTGATGATTGCTTAAGCCATTTTTGACACTGTATATCCGGAATTGTTTTTAAAGTCTTTGAGAGCTGTTTTTGTTTTTTTAAATAGTCACAACCATTGCAGATATTCCTCCTTAGAAGGAATGTTTAATTTTAGGAAATAGGCAAATGCGGTGAATGAGTGTAATTAAACTGTACAAAAATTTTTTTGCAAATAGAAAAAAAATTAAAATGTAGCAGTGAAATAATGAGATGAACTTTTAGAGTGCTTTCAACGTGGATTTGAAATCATTCCCCCAAATTTTTAAGTGGGGAAGTCAGTGCTGTCCACAGATCTGTCCATCTGTGATGATGCAGTGTGCTCTGCCTGTGCTGTCCTTTGCAGTAGGTACTAAGCCATGTGTGGCTTTTGAGCACTTGAAATGGGGCAAGTATAACTCAGAGGCTGATTTTTAATTTTATTTACTTGTACTTTATTAAATATAAATATTTATATATGACCAGCAGCTTCTGTGGTGAACAGTAGCATAGTTTAGACAAGGGCAGTAGTATTGGAAAGATACCTGATTTTAGTATTGGAAAGATACCTGATTTAGTGAGAACAAATCTTCACCCAGCTGTAACAAAGTTCTCTTAGCTGACTAAAGGACTTAACATTTTCAGCATTTAATATACAGTGCGTGCGTGCATGCTCAGTCACTTCAGTTATGTCTGACTCTTTGCAACACTATAGACTGTAGCCCACCAGGCTCCTCTGTCCATGGAATTCTCCAAGCAAGAATAGTGAAGTGGGTTGCCATGCCCTCCTCCAGGGGATCTTCTCAACCCAGGAATGGAACTTGCGTCTCCTGCATTGGCAGGCAGGTTCTGTACCACTAGAGCCACCTGGAAAGCCCCATAATATACAGTAAGGAACTAATATTTGTTACTGCCGTGACATGCAAACATAAAACTTTAGACAAGGATGAAGACAGAGGCCATGATATTTTTTGGTAAATAAGGGATTAGCTCCTAATAGAAGTCCCACCCTCAAAAAGCAAATTGTTAATTTGGTATTAGCCATCATTGTCAAGACAGGAGAAATTGAGGGCAGGGAGGCCCTGTTCTCCCTTTTTTTGTAATTTGTGGAAAACTAATTACTAAAACTAAAAAGCTAATTTTACTTTAGAAAACTAAATCTCCAGTTCCTCCAACTTTACTCAAAATCAAGCCTTTCTGTTGCTATAGTAATAGTGAGGCAAACCCGTTAGAGCAGTGGGGGCATGCGCCCTTATGAAATCTCGAGTATATTCTAAGATATCATGGTCAGTATTTAACTAGAGTTCTCAACACTGTTGAAAATGTGTGTGATTTAAATAAAGCTGAGGGAAAATAAGCAATATCAAAATGATAGGAAGAAAATGTGAATTCCCCCCACTTGAAATGAAGAACTGTAAAAATACAGACATATGTTTAATTTAGAAATAATTATTTAGGCATCTTGGATATAGCAGAACACCTAGGTTCCATTACATTCCACCTTGATCTTACAAGGAAACTTTTTTTAGCATAGCTTTGCTTTATTCTTTACAGCATAATTACAGGAGTTTGGTGTCTCTGTTTAGCTTCAATGTACAGTCAACCCTTGGACACTGGGACTAGGGTGCCAAAAGCAGTTGATAAATGACTCACCAAAGGCAGGAAGGTGAAACAGCTTGGACAGAATCAGGACTCAAACCCAAGTTCTTTTGATTCTACATATTGTGACCTCTAATTGAACATAAACCCTGTCCCCGCCTTTAGATAATTTAAATGTCTATGAAGTGAAAATATGGGTACTATACTTACTGGAAAAAAGTCCATGTGTAAGTGGATCCTCACAGTTCAAACCTGTGTTGTTCAAGGGTCAACTGTAAATGGTTTCCAGAGCCCTGTCTTACTTGCCATTGTTTTTCTTAGGAGCAGCTATTTAATAGGAAAGGAAATGGCATCCCACTCCTGTATTCTTGCCTGGAGAATCCCGTGGACAGAGGAGCCTGGTGGGCTACAGCCCATGGGGTCACATAGAGTTGGACATGACTGAAGTGACTTCTCACAGCTATTTAATACTTGACTGATATGTTTTAATTTGATATTTTGGGAAGTTTTAGTTTTTAAACAATGCTTTAATTTCTGGCCTTTGACGATGTATTTGTTTACCAAGATATTTGCATTGAATCATTTGTTTCACTCATCTATTGGGCACCTACTGTATACCAGAAATTGTGCCAATTACTGAGGATACATAGAGAAGTTAAAGAAGGGTCTTACTCCAAGCTAGCTATCTTCCCAGTATCTGAAGTTAGGGGGGATTTACTACTATATTTTCTTCTAAGAGTTGTATCGTTCTAGCTCTAACCTTTAAGTCTTTGATATTTTTAGTTGATTTTTGTATATGGTATAAGGTTAGGCCAAAATTTATTATTTTTGCAAGGGGATAATCCAATTGTCCCAGCACCCTTTGTTGAAAGCACTGTTCTTCGCTGCTCCCACTGCCCCCATTGAATTGTCTTGACTTCCTTTACACAGAGGATTTATTTCTACCACACCCCTAGCTGTTTCTCCAGATCTGAGCCTTTGTTCCCACTGCCCATTTAGGCCTGCTGCATAGGAACCTCAACCTCTTCTATTTGTCTTCCCTGATCAGCATCCCCACCCCACCCCTTCCACCCTCCACCGCTACCCAGCTCCACCCCCTCAAACCACACAAATACCTTTCCTTCTGGACACTAGGATAAGAACCCTTTAGGCAGTGATCCATGATAATAACTATTCAGTGAACCCTTAATAGGTACTTTGAAGTTCAACGTAAATAAAGGACACCCTCAGGAAGCTTACCTTTGGTATGAAAAGGGACAAAATACTCTAGTAAGGTAGTTTATAGTGAGGGATACTGGTAAGATGCTCTAAGAAGTTAGAAGGTGAAATTGAACTTAGTCTTCTGGGTTTTCCCATAGGAGGTGACATCTGAACTGAAATAAAACCCATAGGAGATAGCTCAGTGAAAAGAGGGGAAGGACAGCAGGCAGGCAGGAAGAGAGGCCCAAGTAGTTTAGCATTGCTGGGTTACAGCCTTCAAAAATGCTCACCTCCGGTCACCACGGGCCTTCTACAGCCGGAGGAGGAGTTTGACCGTAATCCTGTGGACAGGGAGAAACCACAAAAGTACAGAGACATGCCCAGAACACACTGGAATAAGAAGCTGAAATCTCTAAAACCATTTTGAAATGAATTAAGATATAAAAAGCCCCTTGGGTTTCTTTATCCTTTATCCTACTCCTCTAATTGTCAAAACAAAAAACAAAGCCTCCTTTCCTGCACCTATTAAAAACTTAATTTTATAGAATTAAAGACAGCATGCTGATTAAAGAATTCTTGATAGCTATTTTGTTATGTCATTTTATAGAATTACAGACAGCATGCTGATTAAAGATTTCTTGATAATTAGCTATTTTGTTATGTCTTTTTGCAGATTATTAGCAATTGCGTCATCAGATTTAAAAGATTTAAACTTCTGTACTTTATATTACTGTTTTTTCCACCAAGTGCCTGTGAGATTGAGAATTTAATTAAACTCTGGTAATTGGACTTTTTAGTGGTATTAGCAGCATATTGTTAAAGAGAACTTAGTGTACTNCTTGTGTTCACATAGATTTGAGATTATATTTAGTTATTTACTATTGTATTCTCCTAAAATAGAAAAAGATACGTTACAACAGATCTATACTGACTGGTATATAGTTCTGTAACAAGTTTCTTAGTTTCTAATACTTTTAATCTAAAGTATACCTTCCGCTTTGCATTGTAATTTTCAGTTTACTTATCTGTCTTTCTCCTATTAGACGCTGAACTCTAGAGCAATTCTTTTTCCTCTATTTTAAATAATCAGTGTTCCTAGGGCCTAGCACGTTGTAGGTATGTAAATGCAGATGTGATTCACGAATGAGCGAGCCTCGCAAACTAACAAACTTTTACTTGAAGCTTCATTCTGTTGTTAAACATAAAATATTTGTGTTGCTGTAAAGTGTAACTAAAAACAAAAATGATATTTAAGCTTAGAAATTAATTTAACTGTGTTTTTTTAATAGGCATTTGTAAAAGATGTTCATGAAGATTCAATAACAGTGGCATTTGAAAACAAGTAAGTGTCTTGATATAATTTTAATATTTAGATTCTTTAACATTCTATGCTAATTTTTCCTTTTACTCCTCATTTTAAAAAATTCAAGTCTAGTTTGAGTGTTTTTCAGGAATGGATCTTCATGTTACTGACCAGGAAGTTCGTGAACAATTCAGTATTAAACCAATGGAATGACTGTTCCTGCTAATGACCTTGGAGATCCCTTTTGTATAATCTTGACCCTTACATCTCAGTTCCTTTGAATGTGAACGAAGAAACCAGATTGTTCTGTGTTATTTATTGAGAGTTTGAATAGAGATATTTGTAAATATTAAAAGATGAAAGTGAATGGATTCATGGGAATCCATTGGGAAAGTTGATGTGAGTTTTGTAATGTTAAATCTAAAACTGATAGTTTTAGTCCTTTGGTATATTTTACTGGAAATAATTATGTTTGGCTATTAACATTTTTTATCTACTTCATATATTTAAAATCATCGATAGCAGTAACTGATATTTTCTGTTTACTGTTAAATGAGTACATAAAAATACTTAGAGGCCTA
>SJYQ01002186.1:171193-181211 GCA_006410935.1 Redunca redunca
CCTAGGCACATTAGCTGTATGTACAAAGACATCAATAGTAGAGATAGATGTTAACAGTTTATTGGGGAGACAGGTCTCTTGACTAAATTTTTTGAATGCTGTTAATAAGCTATTTTCAGAGTAGCCATTCAAGATTCTAAAGTACGTATAAACTCCTTTGCCAAACCCACAGATGTGATCATGATCTTAGGATTTTACTGAACTCTCAAGGATGGTCAGCAGTTATAATGTTTATTTTTTATTTAATAAGAGAAATTAATTGTTGTTGTTCAGTTGCTTAGTCACATCCAACTCTTCGGACTAGCAGCATGCTGTTTCCCTGCCCTTCATTGTCTCCCAGAGTTTGCTCAGACTCATGTCCATTGAGACTGATGCCATCCAGCCATCTCATCCTCTGTTGCCCCCTTCTTCTCCTGCCCTCAATCTTTCCCAGCATCAAGGTCTTTTCCAATGAGTCGGCTCTTCGCATCAGGTGGCCAAAGTATTGGAGCTTCAGCATCAGTCCTTCCATTGAATATTCAGGACTGATTTCCTTTAGGATTGACTGGTTTGATCTCCTTGCTGTCTGAAGGACTTTCAAGAGTCTTCTCGAGCACCACAGTTCAAAAGCATCAGTTCTTTGGCATTTAGAGAAATTAGTAGTGTATCAAAAACAGATTACAAATCTATAGAGAAATAAATTAGTGGTTGCTTGGGGCTGGTGAGAGTGGAGAGCCATAGCCAAAGAGTATGGGATTTCTTTTTGAAGTGATGAAAATGTCCTAAAATTCACTGGTAATGGTGGTGGTTTAGTTGCTAAGTTGTGTCTGACTCTTTGCAACCCCATGGACTGTAGCCTGCCAAGCTCCTTTGTCCGTGGGATTTTCCAGGCAAGAATACTGGAGTGGTTAACCATGTCCTTCTCCAGGGGATCATCCCCACCCAGGAATTGAACCTGGGTCTCCTGCACTATAGGTGTATTCTTTACCAACTGAGCTACCAGGGAAGTCCCTGGTAATGGTGGCACATATCTATGAATCTACTTAAAGTCATCGACTTGTATGTATACTTCAGTGGATGGCTTATAGGGTTATGTGAATTATTTCTCAATAAATCTGTTAAAATACAGTATCTGACCAAGACATGGTGTAAATAGAATGTTAGCAGGATCTTTTAGCTACCAATAGGACAAAGTACAGTTGACCCTTGACTAAGGGTCATGAGTTTGAACTGTGTAGGACCAGTTATATGTGGATTTTTTTCAGTAGCAAATACTACAGTAATACACGAATCAGAGTCATTTGAATCTATGATACAAACCACAAATTCAGAGGAACTCTGGATATGGAAAGTTGACTATAAGTTATCCATGGATTTTGACTGCACAGAGAGTGAGTTAGTGGCCCTAACCTCTGAGTTATTCGAGGGTCAACTGTAGTCTCGGATGCCTAAAATTTAAGGGGACAGAGATAAAAGGATTTAGAGTATCCAATCATATTTTCAGTTCTAGACAAATGGTCTCGGTCCAAAATACAAGTTGGGTAATAGAATACCTTTCTTTGAATACATAGAGCCAAAAGTTTAAGAATCTGCTTCATTACATGATTATCCATGCATTATAGACTGGATAACAGCATCATGCCTCTAACAGAGGAATCTTTAATGGAGAGGAATTTTTTTCTTGTACTTACATCCTTTATCTGCTTGCTTCCATCATGAGGTAAACAGTATTTTCCATAAAGGGAGAGTTTTCTTTATTTGCTACTCTTTTAAGTTATTAAGTAAATACTCTTATTTCCTCTATGCGTTTAAGAATGTGTCTGGTTTCTAGTTTTTATGGTGATCAGTTCTCATATGTTTTCAATCAGATTTCTACTATAAACTTAAAATTATTTTGTCTTTGGACCTTCTGGTTCTCTCCTGTACCATAGTTGTATACAAGTTTCTCTTACTGTCATGCTGGGAATTTGAAATAGATCAACTTTTTCCTTGTGTTTGTGTACTATGTATGCGACTCAACACTGGGTTTGAGCATGTCACCAGGATTTGATAGGTCCCTACCAAAGTAGTGTCTTTGCACTCCCTTGCATTTCCTTTTTGTTTTCTGATTTTTGTAAAGCAAGCATACAAAAATGAACCTGATGTTTTATAAAACGTCAGCTTATATCCTTTCTTTCCTTTCAGTCATAAACTCTTATAATACCACATTAATTTAGATGTCTTCTTTTTGTCTTCTATGCTTTACATTAAAAAAAAAAATTTGAATTTTTATATTTGTATCCTTAAAATAATTCTTCCTTCTTTGGAATGAAGAAAATTATGTATTACTACATGCTTTACAAATAAAATTTAGCAATGAATCTGTGATATGTTTATCTGTAACATTGGTCANATTTCAGTAAGTATATTAAAAAAAGTTTTTCTGCAGTAAAGACACTTTTTTGTTGTTATTTTTGGCCACACTGCACGGCTTGTGGGATCTTAGTTCCTCAATCAGAGATCAAACCAAGGCTCCCAGCAGTGAGAGAGACGAGTGCTAACCACTGTACCGCCAGGGAATTCCCTGAAGATATATATTTTTTTAAGTTGCAGAGTTTTCAAGGGTTTATAATAATGCAGAAAATATGTGCAGTGTAACGTAGGCCTGAGTCAGATTTCCACAAATTCCTTCTTCTTTACCTTGCTATCTTATATAATAGAATAAAAAAAAATCCCCCAAAACAAATAGCACATTTCTCAATAGGATTTTACTAAGAAAGCCCTTTAACAGAAAACCCAGAAATGACTGCTCTAGCAGTTGAATCTGCCAGTGTTTTGCAGAGTTTATCTTTTAATATTTCATATCATCATGATATAAAAGAATAATTTGGTGTTTTCAAAATTGTTCCATATAACTTTAAATGAAAAAACATAGGCAACTTACTGAACTCCTGTAGGCTGTCTCCATTGGGTTTCTGTGGTTTAGGAGACCCCACCCGTCCAGTGCATGCTGGTACGTCATACTGATCAGCAGCCAGCTATCCATGGCAAGAGTTGACCACCTCGTGGGATCTAAAATTTAAAGGGGGAAAAGTGAGTTGTGAATTGCTAATGTGCTGACCGCCCCATTTTGCTTGGAAATTAGAGGGCATTAAGACCAGTTTCTGTGGTTGTTGGAATGTGGTTAAAATTCCTTTGCAAGTAGAAGTATGGTGATGACATTACTAACACATACTGATACTAACGTATTTAAGCACCAAAGGAAATTGCTGTCGTGGCCTGAATTTTAGAACCCTTAGAAGTTGAAATTATTGGAAGAAAGACTTGTTAAGTTATAATGTTGATCTATTGTATTTAGAGAAATACTCCAAATAGAACTACAAGGCTGCTGTGTTGCATGCAGACTTTGCTGAAATGTCTCTATATTACCATTATGCCCCCGCTCAGTGAAACACTGACAGTTTTAAAGCATTTGCTTCTTTAAACTAGAAAAACAAAGGGTCACACTTAACCAAAGGTTGATGGCAGCATAGTCATCTCTTCCATTAAACCAGAAAACGTGTTAAATAATTGTGTTTGCTTCTTTGCAGCTGGCAGCCAGACAGGCAGATTCCATTCCATGATGTGAGATTCCCACCACCTGTGGGTTATAATAAAGATATAAATGAAAGCGATGAAGTAGAGGTAAGTCTCCCCACCATCAAGTTATTAAGCATGGAAGAACTGGGAACATTTAACTTGTTTGCACCTTTTGTATCCCTTGTCTTTAATGGTTTTCAGTCTACCTTGAGAATTATAGCTCTTAGGCAAATAGGCTTTTGACTGCACCATCCTAGTAATGATTTGACATAATACATTATTGATGCTTAAATGTGGCTGCCTGAACAGCATTCAAGGCACAGCTTGGAAAGTCACCACTGATTTCCCTTGTCCACTAGGATTTCTTTTCCCCATTTCCTCAATTTCTGAATCTTGTTTGAATAATATATTGTTAGTTTACAACCATGTCCCCACTTTAAGCAAAATGGGTTTGGAAAAGAACCATGCCTTTCAATAGAGCAGCATCCTAGGATTTCTTTAAGTAGCAATAAAGCCTTCTGGGATATTTTTAAAAACTCATCTATGAGTTTTGGTATATACACCTATAGGTAAAATATCTTTTCACAGGAGATGCTGTGAACCAACTGCTTATGTGCCGGTAATGTCTGACCAAAAGGTGCTATGGAGATGTAACACATCGACAAAAAGATTGTGATTTCTCTAGCCACTGAAAATTTTTGTGAGACTTCAGGCACATAGTCGGCTTTATGTTGTAGTTGGTCTATGTAGTATCCTCTTCTTCATCCCCCTGCACATACTCCATTTTAAGGTGCTTCTCTTCTCCACAATGCCTTGTTAATGGTAGCAGTTTTACTTTCAGTATGATGGAAGCAGCTAAGAATCCATTTGTGCAGGTCAGGTGAGGTGTGCTAGGTCCTTGAATTCTTATTTTCTGTGCTGGGTACAGATGGTGCAGTGAAACAGAAGAGGCCCCAGCCTTTAACAGGTTCCCGTTCTAGTGAGGAGAATTAATATTAGGGCCATTGTGAATAAGGCTGAGAAAGAAAACCAAGGATGGATGGTGATGTATGGGCAAGAGTGCCGTTTTAGGGGAGTGCTCAAGGAAGGTCTCAATGTCCAGCATGTGTTCTTTTCTCAAGTGCTATTTATTTACCCAAGATGTACTCAGTACTTAAACTAGGTGAAAGGAACTGGGTTTGGTTTTGTCAGGACTCAAGTAGAAAGTACAAATACTGTCTGTACTTGAGGACCTTTAGTTGTTCACTTCCCTAGGAGACTACATGTGTCCTGAAGTCAAGGACCAGGACTTTTGGTCTGTGTGTATCAGAAGGCCTCACAGTAGTGTTTGGGTTGATAAAAGGGACTGCTTTTTCTTTATAGGTCTCAGCTGAGTCACATGACAGGTGGTAGCCAATGAGATCCTGTTGCCGTAGTGACCCCACTAACAGTGATACATAACTGAGGTTATCACTAGCTAGGGCAGAGATGAAAGGAATTGATGGTTACAAGAAAATGTGGGTTAAATCAAGTTATATTTAGTCACTGTATTGTATAACCATTAACTTAGGTCTTTTGGTCTGTCTGCACCAGGAATGCTCATAATAGTAATGCTTAGAGGGGACTTTTTGCGCACCTTAGTCACATGACCAATGGGAACCAATGAAAAACTGTTTTCAGGATGACAAAACAGTTAACAAATAACTGACATTATTTCTCTGACTAGAGCAGAGGTGAAAGGAAGTAATGGGGGCAAGAGGGAAAGGTAGGTTGAGTTAAGTTGTGTTTCATCACTGTGTTCTGTCACTATGAACTTCAGTAGTAAAAGGGGGACCAGAGTTGGAGCCCTGAGTTGTTTGTCTTCTGTCCTTTCCTCCCCAGCACCTTGTCCTTCTGTGTCTTCTTTCTACTTCTGAGTATTTCTGTCACTCACCATGTGTCTCTTTTTCTATTAACCTTGATTTGCTAGTGTCTTCACAAAAGGTTCTATGCTGTACATCATAAGTGAACTTTGAAGTGGTCACCAGAGAGATCAGTTTAGAAGAACTGATCCACAGTATGTGAGAGGAGAAAGGTGGTATCCAGAGGATTGCCAGCGTGGAGTTGTCCATTTTAGTGGGGAAGGGGAGAGGAGACCAGAGAGTGACCCAGTTGCTGTCCGTTTTGTCCCAGGAGACATGAACACCAGGTGGTATCCTTAGTGGGCTGAACAGTCAGTGGCCTTACCCATTTAGTGACCATGAGCCAGGCAGTAGGCCAGGATCACTAACTTTCAACTTGTTATTTGCTTATTAAAGTAAAACAAAAACACGTTCATCTTTACATGTTTAGATACGTTTTCATAGCTCACAAAGTACCCAAAGAAAGCATGCCCAGCTTTATAAGTGGTTAGCTTTTCTCGAGCTTTTATATTCAGAATACTGATGATTACTGAGGCAGCACAGAGACAGCACAGAGAAATAGGGAAGCATATTTTACAGTACTCTTCCTGGTATCCAGGTAGTTTCTGAATGTCTCTGTCTAGAAGCAGGGGTGCAGTCTGGTTAAAAGTCTACAACTTAACAGATTTACAAGATACCTAAGGTCATTTTAAGAAATTTTCCTTGATGTCTGATAATTTACAGATTTCTGAATGATTTTAATCGTGAAATATTCTATGTTGTAATTTTTGTGTAGGTTTATTCCAGAGCAAATGAAAAAGAGCCTTGCTGTTGGTGGTTAGCTAAAGTGAGGATGATAAAGGGTGAGGTAGGAAAATGCCTATTTCAATTGTTTTTCTTAAGCTCTTCCCCTTTTCTAAATCCAGGTATATACATTTCTGTTTGGATTTCTATTTGAAAGTAATAGCTAGCTTGATTACTTTATTTAAATGTTTATATGTTCAGTATGTTTTGTGTGTTTCAGTTAGTTGATCAAATAGCTTTTTTTTCCCTTTAAACAATTTTAAAAAAACTGAATAGGTATAGCTTCTTGTTCTTAATTTAAACACTATGATCAGGAATGACTTTCATTTATTTCTCACAGTTTTACGTGATAGAATATGCAGCTTGTGATGCTACATACAATGAAATTGTCACAATTGAACGTTTGCGATCGGTTAATCCCAACAAACCTGCCACAAAAGAGACTTTTCATAAAATCAAACTGGATGTTCCAGAGGACTTAAGACAAATGTGAGTTGATTTGCAAGAAAGGCTGAGAAAGGTGCTGTGCAATTAATTTAAAAGGATAATACATTTTCAAATAATAGGAAACAATTTTTAACCTCAGTGAACTTTGACATAAATGGCTTGCAAAAGCAGTAGGAAAAAATTTAGCTTTTTCTGGTTATGTAATCAAGCCAAGGCAGGAGGAGAAGGGAATGACAGAGGATGAGGTGGTTGGATGGCATCACTGACTCAACGGACATGAGTTTGAGCAAACTCGGGGAGTTGGTGATGGACAGGGAGGCTTGGCGTGCTGCAGTCCATGGGGTCACATAGAGTCAGACACAACTGAGTGACTGAACTGAACTGTCAAGCCAACATTCCAGTTGTTTAAACTTACTTGGCCACATAGATAGCTAATGTACATTTTTTTTCTAACATAAACATTCATCATAGAATTTTAAGATTTTTAAAACTGATTAATACAGTTCTGTCATAAGTTACAAACCAATTTTTAGGCAATGTTGATTTCTCCAGGTTTTTTTCCCTTTTAGCTAGTATTCTGAGATACATAGGTAATAAGTATAGCTTAAAGAAGCTTCCAAAGGTCTTCTCTCTTATCATCCTTGATATGAAGTAATGCTTAAATAAGACTCTTTAGAGAAGAAAGAGTGTATATTAAATTTGATTTAGACATCACACTTTAGATAAACATTAACTTCTATTAATAGTTCAAAATGCCATAGAAATCCTACTTGTTAATTATAAAGATTGCATATATGTATGTTTGTGCCTTCTGATTCATACACGTTTTCTTCTCACCCTAAAATCGATCAGCACTTTTTCTTTAGAAAAGAAACAGCAGAACAAAATTGAATACCTGGTAGCTATCCCCAAAAGTTTTTAACAGTTGACTCAAGAAAATTAGTGACCTACCATATGTAACTAGGGCTTCCCAGGTGGCTCAGTGGTAAAATAATTTCCCTACCAATACAGGAGACAAAGAAGTGAGTTGGATCTCTGGGTCAGGAAGATCCTCTGGAGGAGGAAATGGGAACTCACTACAATATTCTTGCCTGGAAAATCCCATGAACAGTAGTCCTTGGGTCACAAAGAGTAAGACACGACTGACCATGGATGCATCATGTATAACTGAAATCAGGAAGCCTGCAGAGGAGAGTGGTGGTCAGTCTCAGTTGTGTACAAACTCCTTGTGACCCCATGGACTGTAGGCCACCAGGGTCCTCTATCCATGGGATTTTCTAAGCAAGAATACTGGAGTGGGTTTCCATTTCTTCCTCCAGGGGGTCTTTCCAACCCAGGGATCAAACTCTGATCTCCTGCATCTCTTGCATTGCAGGCGGATTCTTTACTGCTGAGCCACCAGGGAAGTAAGTTCCCCTAAAGATGTCATCTTTGATAATCTGGGACCACCAATAATTTCCTAAGAGCATAACTGGTTTTTTCCTTTCTCTATAATCTCAAATGCTTGATTGGCCTGAGAAGCCCAGCGAAGAAACTCAATTTACAGATGGATATAGCATATTTTGCATAAATCAAGTTTAATATGAATCTACAATTCTGCTAAGTGCAAATGTCTCTGCATATATTTATACCAGTAGTTGGTAATCATTCATCTTAACTTCACAATGGTTATTCTTTTTTTTTTTTTAGGTGTGCCAAGGAATCTGCACATAAAGACTTTAAAAAGGCAGTTGGTGCCTTTTGTGTAACTTATGATCCAGAAAATTATCAGCTCGTCGTTTTGGTGAGTGTTTCTGAGTTGTCTATTTTGGTGTGTTTCATTTAGGGCATTTGCTTTGATCATAACGGTTTTTTTTTTTTTTTTTAAATATTCTTCAGTCCATCAGTGAGGTCACCTCAAAGCGAGCACACATGCTGATTGACATGCACTTTCGGAGTCTGCGCACTAAGCTGTCTCTGATACTGAGAAATGAAGAAGCCAGTAAGCAGCTGGAGGTATGTGGCTTTCCCTAGCAATGCTTGTAAGGCTTATCTAGAAATGATAACTGTGTGGTTACAAAACATGACTTTGGACAGCTTGTCCTTTGTTTATTGTTCTTGGCAATTCCTTGTATTCTATATTTTGAAAAATTAAATTGTACAATGCATAATCATACTAAAATTTTTATGCCTGAGGTTGCAGAATTAAGCAGCAGTTTATGTATATTAAGGAACTTCTGGCCAACTCAGTTTTTGCTAGAAGTTCATCAAAGCTGCTAATAAAGTGAAGCAATGCTTCTCCCATATAACATGTTATCATTAAAGTACTAGAGAGTATTTAAATATCTAATCATATTCCTTTCATTATGTATGTTTATCTCTGTTTAAAAGGGTATAGAACTTCTTCATTCTAATTGGTTGTCACTCTTTAAAACTCCTGTCTTCAGATTCCTGCCAGAGGCTCTTTCCCTAACTTACTATTTCGTCTCTTAAGGTGCATTTTATCTACTTTTATTAATCTTCCAATAATTTTCATCACCATACATTTATTTTCATTGATAACTATTTAGTACTTCCATCCATTACCATAGAAACTAAGTGGATTTTAGTTTAATGTGCCAACTCCAGTATGTAATTGCCAGATTCCAGACTTCCTCATCATTATTCATTTCATTAGAGGGAAAACACCATGCAGTTGAAATAGTAAATAAAAAAAGGAGTTCCAGACTGCGTTTGAAGAGAAAAGGTGACCACTACTAAAGGCTATATTCTTTTAAAAGTCTGTGAAACTTGACACCTTCCAACTTAATTGAGATTGCTGAACACCTAGCAGGAGAGGAGACATTCATATCTCCTTTTGCTCCTTTATTTTCTTTTTGGCCCTGGAGGTCTATTTAATTACTTTTTACTCTCATTCTTTCTTGATGTCCCTGTGTTCACAAGTTTGTGGTTTCTTTAGTGATTCTCTCATAGCTTTTAGGCCAGAACAGCCTCCTTACTTTCATTGTAATATGGAAATATACTCATTTACCTCTTCTTAAACATCTTCTTAAATGATCTGTTGTCATAACTTTGGCTTATCATTTGTCAGTGAATTATCAGTGAAAAGAATGAACCAGGTGAATGAATCAGGAGTCAAAAAACGTGACCTCTTGAAAAGTCCTAGGAATATTTGATTCACTTTTTTAATCTACAAAAAGGATTTTATACTTTTAAAATTGTTTATAGTAGTTAACACTCATTCATTCAGATTATCAGGTATGTTTGAATAATGAGAAACTAGTGTGCATGCCTATCTTTCCTCCTCACTACTAATATTAAAGAGATCCACATATTCAGATAAGAAATTTCCATTTTTCAACATGAGCCACTAATTTGTTTGGTTCACATCC
>SJYQ01002186.1:181228-196661 GCA_006410935.1 Redunca redunca
TTTTCATTAATGGCATGCTAGAACTAAACATTAAATTTTGATAATACTGATGATACTATCTAAAGAGAGTGATTATCCACAAGTTTTGGGGTGTCAGTATAATCTAGTTCAGTCATCACTAAATGTAAAGAATTTATCATACTTGTGGATCCAGATCACAAGGTCTTACAGACTCTCATCTTATTTTAGGTTGCAGACACATATGTAAGATAAGTTGTAAATCTCTGACTTTGTAATCATTCAGTTTAATGTACCAACAATTTTTATGATTCCTTTACTCAGATTTGGGGGTGATGGAGGGAGGGTGTCCCTTTAATGTTCATCAGAGAGGTATCTAAACTCACAGTATCTAGTGATGTTACATAAATGGCACCGTTTCTAGAAAAATATACACACCAATATCCTTTAATAAAATGAAATGAATACAGTGTTCTGTGAAGATGGTATTTAAAATTTTTTTTAACTTAATATTGAGTCTGTCAGACCCAGTGAGCTGGTTTTTATTTGGGAACAGTTGATCTCCTTCTTAATTATTACATTGATGTCACTGGTTAACTAAGGCAGCCTTGCAAATAGGTTTTCAAAGGTTACCTTGGAAAATTGTCAACAAGCCCTTTCCTATTAACAAAAATATATCAAATGACATAGACCTTTAGCAACCTAAAAAGTACTTAAGCTGTGCAAAATATTTTCTTAAACCTATTAGTTTCAGATAGAAACTGATACACAGGGTCAAGATAATTTACATGGCTGACCTAAATACAGTTGTCTTAATATTGATAAAGCATACTAATCAGATGTGCATTTCTCTTCAGAGTTCAAGGCAGCTTGCCTCAAGGTTTCATGAACAGTTTATCGTACGAGAAGATCTAATGGGTCTAGCTATTGGTACTCATGGTGCTAATATTCAGCAAGCTAGAAAGGTACCTGGGGTCACTGCTATTGATCTAGATGAAGATACCTGCACATTTCATATTTATGGGGAGGTAAATATTTTACTAAATAGTTTTTTCTAAGATAAAACAGTATTTCAGATGGCTCATCTTTTGTTGATTTAAACTTTTTCCCCATTTTGATTAGGATCAGGATGCAGTGAAAAAGGCTCGAAGCTTTCTTGAATTTGCTGAAGATGTCATACAAGTTCCAAGGAACTTAGTAGGTGAGTCACAAATTGCTTTTGACACACACTACGAAAACAAGTTAGGTAAATAACTTATTTATGCTCATAGAATTCCATTTTCACTCATTGTGGAGTCATTTAGCTGAAGCTTAATCTTTGAAATAGAGTCTATTGCTGCAGTATACAAAAAATATTCGGTAAACACACTCAAAAGATTACATTATCAGAAGGCATACAAAAGATACTGCTTTGCTAGTTCAAACCTACTGGTTCCTGGAAGGATAAGTTTTGCACAGCCTTTTTGCTGTATATATTTCTATGTTAAATAATGTTTTTTCAAAATGAATGACATTTGGGGCCTTTTTATAATTTAGAGTAGACTGGTATTTGATCTCTCTAATGGGGCTATAAAATAACAGTTATCTCAGCGTTGAAGATCTGAATATAGGTTATTTAAATCTAATAAATTCCAAAGCTAGAAGTAATTCTGAATGTCTCTTGGGCTTTCTGCAACATCAGCTGTAATTCTTCATTTTGACTTCAGTTGTTTCATGACCATCATAATCATGTGTAAATAACATAGGAACTCTCCACCAGTGCTCTTCAATGATGCAGTTATCTTTAGTAAAATCTATCAGCAAAGTGCAGTTTTATCAGAATACTGCATATGTTTTAAATTTATCAATAAAATTGGGACATACTACATTTAAAAAAATATTTTTAACTTTGGCTAATTACAAAAAGTAATACATGCCCTTTGGAAGGTTTAAAGGGGAAAATAAGGGCTCTTTGCACTTTCTTCACAAACTTTCACTTCTACTTAGCTTGCTGTTTTTGTCAGCATAGAATTGTAAACATCTTCCTATGCCATTATAAAAACACTTAGAATAGTATTTTTCGCCCAAAGAAAATCAGTTCAAAGTGTAAATACTAGTGAAATAATGCAAAATTATTTTCTCAACTATATACTACATACAGTCAACTTAAGAGCATGATTGATGTAATGTCACTGCCAGTTGTATGTATGGGAAATGTATGATTAGCACTCTCCTGATTACCTCAGGAGAAGTGGGGTTGTGAATGGTATTTTTCCCTCTTATTTACAGTTTGTCAAGCAGTTGCATACATTTTATAGTTAGAATGAAAGTAAGTGAAAGTGTTAGTCACTCAGTCATGTCCTACTGTTTGTGACGCTGTGGACTGTAGCCCACCAGGCTCCTCTGTCCATGGGATTTTCCAGGCAAGAATACTAACACAACAATAACAATGGAACTGAAATTAATTATATTTTGCTCTTTTTATTCAGTAAAGTGTTTTCTAGAAACCTAAAAAAAAAATGCTAAAAAAAAACCTAAAAAAACAGTGCTAAAAAAAAAAATCAGATTTCAAACAAGGTATCTCTTATTTCCCACAAACTTTTCTAATAATTTGCTTGTTCTTCACCCACTTTGACACTGAATTTGTTTAATCATTCCATCAGTCATAGTTAATACACAGTATATATATATAATCGTATATATCATATCTACCTATATATATATATATATAGGATTGTTAAGATGCTATTAGAAACATGTGCCAAAATCTCCTTTTTCTTTTTGCTAACTCATTTAAAAGACCTTTATTAAAATCAGCATCAGTTCATGAAAATATGCTACAGATATAAAGAAAAAAAATGGGAAGTCTCCATGTAACTTCTCTCCTCCTCCTATCCCTTTTCATTTGAAGGGAAGAACAACAGAAATAATTGCAGAAACACCTAGGTCAGGAGTCCTGATTTAGTGTGTCAGTTCTTTTCCCTGACCACTGACCAGTCAGAAGAGGTTGTGGGGGTAAGTGAGACTGGCACACACAGCAGGAATACCAAGGGTATTCTGATTTGAAGAACCACAAGGTCTTGCTTTGAGAAGGCTTTCCCTGCATTTTTCTGTAGGATTGGCTCAGCAAATTTTCATTCCTGTTTTTTCCTTTATTGTTGTTCAGTCGCTAAGTTGTGTTTAACTCTTTCTGAGCCAATGGACTGCAGCACACCAGGTTTCCCCGTCCTTCCACAATGGACATGAGTTTGAGCAAATGCTGGGAGATGGTAAAGGACAGGGAAGCCTGGCATGCTGCAGTCCATGGGCTCAGAAAGAGTCGGACACAACTGAACAACTAAACAACATGTCCACTGAGTCAGTGATGCCATCCAACCATCTCATCCTCTGTCGCCCCCTTCTTCTCTTGCCCTTGATCTTCCCCAGAATCAGGATATCTTCCAGTGAGTGGGTTCTTTGCATCAGGTGGCCAAAGTATTGGAACTTCAGCATCAGTCCTTCCAGTGAATATTCAAGGTTGATTTCCTTGAGGATTTCATTTAGGAATTCTTTAGGATCCCCATCCCTACCTTAGATGAAGTGGTGGGGCAAGCCCATTTATGGGCATGGCCAGCTCAGCTTGCTTTAAGTACCTGGGAGTGTGCCCTTGGAATTGGATGTAATTCGTATGTAGATTTCTACAATCAGTTGTTTTTAGTATTTGGAATGTCTTGTTTTGCTGGCACTGAAGCAGTCATTTCCCAGCTAAGTACATGATTAAATTTTTTTAAGTGAGAGAGATTTGAGTGCCTATCCATTGCTGGTTTTTGAAGTCTTCAGAGTTTTAACAGATGATACGATAAAACTTAATCTTGAACTGGTTTTAAAGTTTTTCATTGTGGTTTTAAGCTAAAGTGTGATTTCTTAATCTTTTATTCTGTAACCAATCACTTCACCTTCTAACATACTAGTTTAATTTGTGAGTCACGCACAAGAGTAGTAGTCCACTAACACATTGGCCTGAAGAATGTGTACTTCTAGAAGAATGTATAGCTGCTTATGGGCTTCCCTGGTGGCTCAGATGGTAAAGAATCTGCCTGCAATGCAGGACAGCAGGGTTCGATCCTTGGGTTGGGAAGATCCCCTGGAGGAGGGATGGCTACCCCCTCTAGCACTCTTGCCTGGAGAATCCCATGGACAGAGGAGCCTGGTGGGCTATAGTCCATGGGGTCAGAAAGAGTCAGATGTGACTGAGTGACTAAGCAGCAGCATAGCTGCTTATGCCGCTTTTAGAGTGTCTTATAAATGTGCCATATAAAATTCTAAAAATATTTGCCATGGGCAAAGAAGCAGGTGTAAATCAGTTACAGATAAGATTGAAATTGTCAAATAAGCAATTGTATTTTCTATTATTTATCCTTTTCGTTAATTCTTTTTATAGAGCTTTGCAGAAAGAAGGATACATACCGCTCTACCTGAACATTTAAAATGTGCCCTTGTATGCCAAATAAGAGCCTATTTTGAACTGCCTTAAAAATGCAAAATTATCCTGTCAGTTCACAAGTTACTACTCAGTTCATACTGGACCAAAGGAGTTTGAACTGTGATGACTTAATAGAATGAAAAGCCAGTTTCACTGTTGTTGTGGGTTGTTTTTTTTTTTTTTGAAACAAGGCTCTGTTTTGGTTTTGAGATAGAATTAAAATTATATACATATATAAAATGTTACAGTTTACAGTAGGGTGTGCTTACTGGTTTGAGGTGTGTGATTTTAAAACCAAACATGAATTATTCATTTTTTAACTTAGGCAAAGTAATAGGAAAAAATGGAAAACTGATTCAAGAGATTGTGGACAAGTCAGGAGTTGTGAGGGTGAGAATTGAGGCTGAAAATGAGAAAAATGTTCCACAAGAAGAGGTATGTTTCTAGTGCATGTTTCTGGTTTGTCTAATAAAGTCTTTTATTTGACACAGTAACTTAGAGGCCTCTAATATGCACATAATGTGAATGTAAAACCTCTGTCAAGCTTGCCAGTTAATTGAAGTTATAGATGATGGCCTCTTTCTAGTCTCCGATGCTGTGATTATGTATTAGTCCCTTTAACTCCTTAAGTCTTATTTCTAGATCTTTAGCATGGGCCATCACAAATGTTAAAATCTGAAACACACTTCAAATATCACTTAAGTTACTGGCAGAGACAAAATTGGGACACTAATTAGGTTTTTGGCTTTTTTAGTTTGTATGTTTGTGTTTGTGTGCCTTACATTTTTTTAAGTATTTGGGATGGAGAAGGTGAGGGCGTGCTCTTCTGTACAATGGTACTGTTTAAAATAAAATCCTTCTGAATTGCCATAATTTTCATATATGTTGTCTAGTGTTTGCTTTTGTGAAAGGTTCTTTTAACTGAAGTTCAATCTGTGTGCATTTTTATTGCACACAATTTTTGCATTCTGTAAGTTTGTTTACCGAAACAGTCTGTAATAGTTTCTGTTCTTAAAAAAGATGATCATTGATACAATAATGGTGCTAAGTAAAATCTTAAAAATGGACCCTTTTTTCTCTTTTATGTTTTGTGTTTTTCACCCAGGAAATGATGCCACCAAATTCCCTACCTTCCAGTAACTCAAGGGTTGGACCTATTCCCTCAGAAGAAAAAAAACATACAGATATAAAGGAAAACAGCACTCACTTTTCACAACCCAACAGCACAAAAGTCCAGAGGGTAAGAAATAATTTTCACTTTGAATTATACTGAAAGTAATTTCTTTGCCCCAAATGTCACAGTTGTTGTTATGGGTATGTTCTCTGGTTAAGCTTATAGGCTATTCATGCTGTATCTGTTTCAGATCTGATTGCCAGCTTATGAGATATTACAGACCAATGGGATAACTACTTTTCAGTTTATTCACAGTGACAAATCTTATGCTGTAAACATAAAATATGGGGTTGCATTTAGTGGTCACATTTTTCTTTTGAGGGTGGACTTTTAATTTTTCATGCTCTAGCTCTTGAAATTTTGCAGGTTGTAATATATCCAAATGTACCTTCTGTTAGATGCATAAATTGTTACTTAAAGCCATATTTTTTAAACTGACTTTCAATATTTGAACTAACCGAATTGTTTAGAAACGGATTTAGAAGTCCTGCAGTGAAAGTCCTGCGTTCAGGCTTCTGTGTATCATTTGTTATAGTTAATGACATCACTTGCATTCCTTATACTGCTTTAGGTGTTAGTGGTTTCATCCATTGTAGCAGGGGAATCCCAGAAACCTGAACTCAAGGCTTGGCAGGTAGGAAACCATTCCTTGAAAAATACATTTTAATTTTATATTTTAATGTTTATTCCCCTTGTTAAGAAAGACTTCAAATGATCATCAGAGTTGGGGCATGGTGGAGGTGTGTCTGTGGGTTTTTTGGCTCCATTGCCCTGGGGAGAAAGCTGATACTCCTTCCTGTTGCTTACAAGGCCTTTTTTTCATAGCCACCTGACCAATATCATCTCTTTCCACTCCTCTTCCTTGCACTGGAGAGAGGCTTGAGCCATACTTAGAGTTGTCCAAACACCACTGTTTACTCCTTGTTGCTTCTAGAGATATGCATATGTTTCCTCTGCCAGAAGCCCTCTGTTTTCTCCAGCTTGCCACCTTGCTGTGGGCTTACTTCATGTGCCTCTTTCCTTGTGTACTTGCCATCGGGTCCCTCCCCCTGATGAGCTCAAGAGCCTTTCTCCCCTTTGATGCTCTGATGTGGTCATCCCTGTCTGTAGCACTTACCACATAGATGTTTACTTGTTATATCCTTACATTGTTAGTTTCTTGAGGGCACGCCCCCCCACCTGGCCTGTAAGAACTGTTGATGGGAAAAAATGTTATGAGTAACAAGGGATTAAAAGCGAAAATACCATTTTATAAAGAGAAATGTAACTGCAAGTGGATTGGACATTCCTCTGTGCTGGGGAGTCCAGTTCTCATCCCAGATCGGAGAATCACTTTTTCTTGGTATCTACATTGAAGGTCACTGTTCTGCTCTTGCCTTTCTTTGTCTTAACTATTCTGGTCCACTAATGCTGTGCTTAATAGAGTGGCACGTGGGTACATCATCAGTTTGGAAATGTTGAAAGATAATTTTGTTTTTCACTATTTACTTCAAAGTTGATCAGCTAAATCTGTGGTATTAAAGCTTATTTTGATAGTATGTGATCCAAGGAGAAGGGCATAGTATTTCATCATAGGGCATTTTGGAAAATAATATGGTTAACTGCTTTGTAAGAAAGTCGGGGGAAAAAAAAACAGTCAGAAATATTTTTGAGAAAAAGAGATCTCGGTCATAGGCCTGATTAATTCCATAGTTCATTCAGTCAAAAAAAGCCCATGCGTTTTCAGTGGCACCTGATTCTTCAGGTGGTCCTTGTTAGTAGGAAGCAATGCCTTGCCTACCAGATGGATGCTAGTTTGCAAGCAATATTTCCCAATTATTCAATCTTGTACCCTGTCAACAGCCATGTTCATGTGGAAGGAAAAAGAAAAAAACCTATTCCAACCCCACATACGTTTAAGATGCTATATACTGAGTGCAAGCAAACAAAAGCAGCCTAGCAGTACCAACACCTATCAGTTTTGAAGGTCATAATTGCCAGCTGTTAGTTTATAGAACTGGCCTGCTGCTGCTGCTACCCTTCAGTCGTGTCCGACTCTGTGCAATCCCACAGACCAGGCTCCGCCGTCCCTGGGATTCTCCAGGCAAGAACACTGGAGTGGGTTGCCATTTCCTTTACCATTTCGTGAAAAGTGAAAGTGAAGCCACTCAGTCATGTCCGACTCTGTGTAACCCCATAGACAGCAGCCCACCAGGCTCCTCCATCCATGGGATTTTCCAGGCAAGAGTACTGGAGTACTGGTGCCATTGCCTTCTCCAACAGAACTGGCCTAGGCTTCCCTATAACTTGCGACAAGAAACAATTTTTTTCCCCTCATTTCTACTGATGAGCTAGAAGTATACATTTTGAGCTAGAAGTACACATTTTTAGTATACTTGTTTTTCAAAAAATCTGTCCTTAAAGTTGTATCGTAGGGAGATCAAACTTTGCTAATGATTCAGTCCTTTACAGTGTTCAGAATACATTATTGAAATATATTGAAATGTTAAATTTTATGTTCATGAATATGCCCAGTTTCCCCCCTTCACGTAATAATTACTAAGTACACATTAATTTATCCTAACTCTTCTTGTTTGTGTCTTGTTTGCACTCTGTTGACTTGGTTAGCAAAGTTGATTCAGTTTTTATTTTTGTGCCCTAGTATCTAATTTTAATTTTTTAAAGAATTTTATCTAGATAAAACCTGTAGTAAATTAATGAGTATTTAAATTACTCATTTTGCTTATGTGTCTCATTTTAAAACTTGTATAATTTTGAGTTACATAATTTATAAGCTTGCCAACATTTAACAGTGTTTAAATCATAGTAACCCTGATGCATTTAATGGTTGCTATGTTGATCTGTCCTTATACACAGGAGATGTGTAAAATATACTAACTACTCTTGTTTTTATGTATTTCATATTTTCAACAAACTTTTCTGTACCTAACATTTGTCAGATCCTGTGCTAGGGATTTAGTCATTATTTGCATATTTCAGGTTGTAATTCATCATTAATTTTATAAGATTGTTGTTGTCATTTCTTTTTCAGGGTATGGTACCGTTTGTTTTTGTGGGAACAAAAGACAGCATTGCTAATGCCACTGTTCTTTTGGATTATCACCTGAACTATTTAAAGGTGAGAACAGGGAGAACTTTAACTTTGAATCTTTTTGCACTAAAATAGAAAAACTCTATAGTAAATCTTAACACAATTAAGATTTCTTCTAGCCTGTACATGATAATGAAAGACCTGTAAAAGATAATAGAAAAAAAACTCATTTGTTTAGCTTATTGTATTCTTTCTGAAAACATGTCAGTTTTCCATCATTTTTAAATTTAAGAATCAGTATCCCTATTCTGAAGAAATTCCCCTATTTCCCATTTTTTTTCTGTTAAACCCTCATATCCACTTTAGACAATCCTGTCTAAAATCCTTTTCATCTCATTGATCCTTTCTAGCCCTTGAGAGTTTTTTCCAGGCCAAATTTTATGTCTGTAACACTTGCTTTGTTGTCCCCTTTATGTCATTTATCAGGAATAGCCCAGAGTTTCATGAAGTCCTCTGTTTAAATGTGTACCCTTCATAATTTTCTCTATACTCCGTTTTACAAACTAGAAGCAATTTATGTCTCCTTGTAGAAATGATCATTTTAGTTGGTATTTGTACCACTGTGCCTACTCCAGCTTAGAATCTGGAAAGCAGGAACCAGGAGACTGCAGGGCATAACAGAGAAAGCAGTGGATTGGCAGTCCAGCACTTGATAGTCTTCTGCCATGACCAGCTCTGTGTCTATAGGCAAATCACCTCCCTAGACTAGGTGTTTTTTAAAATTTATTTTGGCCAACTGTTCTGTAATTCAAAAAAATGGAATTTTACCAATGTCACTTTTATAATTCCATCTTTTGTATCCACATGTATCAAAAACACACTGTAACGGGTACTAAATGTTATTTTTAAAGTAATCCAACTTTCTATTGTATTTATAAGGCTATCCTGTTAAGAATTTTTCTGCTGACTTCTTAAATAAAATGAAGCAATTTATGGTTACATGTAAATAAGGAAGAAAAACATAATAGCTAGGCACTTCTTATCCTTCTTATGGTGGTCAATTAATAATTGAAAATGGAGAGGTTTCATCCAGCAAGGTTTGTGTGGGTAGGATACCCCATTGATTTGCTTATTCACTTTTGTTTTAAAGTGTGTCATATGTGTAATCTGTTGTATGTGTTTTTCTTCCTATTCTTAGCTTAAATAATGTGGAAGACCTGGAAATTTAAGGTTGCATTGTATCAGTCCCTTGTTCTTTTAACCAGTGTTCTTCTTTAGATCTTTTGATTTATTCTTCACATTGAATATCTTTTTGGATTATTAGCAGCTGTCCTGTTGCCATGCTTCCCATCACCAGATCTTCCCTTGAGTGGGCTTGGCCGTCTCTCACCGAGTGGTGACTGCTTTGCCCCCATGGGATAACCTGGACTACCATTCTGTTTTGCAAGATCCACCCATTCCATGAGCTATAACTATACTTTTGGAGTAAGCCACTCAGCAGCAGTCTCTCCTTTAATTAAGTCCTTTGTAAAACAATGTCTGGTTCAGAGCACAGATGACACTCATCTAGATCCTTACCTGCCCTTTTCCTGAAACTGCTGTACTAAGATTTTAAGAACTTATCTTTACAGGGGCTTCCTCAGTGACTGTTCATGTGGACAGTCCCTATGATTGCCTCTGCTTGACTGAGACACCCAACCACTACTCTAGTTGTGGACCCAGTTCCCTGCAGCTAGTAAATTGATGTTTATGAATAGATTGGAAGGAGAAGGGTTAGAACTGAGACATCATCTGGTTTTGACAGAACCTAGTATATTGGAAGCATTGTGTGTGAGGGTCTGTTAGTGGACCCCAGGTGTATATTTTGATCAATTGACTTGATACTGTTCGTCATACTTGTCTTAGCAGGGTTGTAGTCTTTAAGAGGTTTTCAAGGCATGATATCCAACTTTTTGGGTTAACTATTAGATAGTTCCTGTTCTTTGAAAGTAGAAGATGGCCCAAATTCAGTGTTTCATTAATTAAGATTATTTACGATGTGTGATTTTTAAGCTTAGCTGGTTAANTGAAATTGAAATATTTCCAGTATATTTTTTATCTGATGAAAAGGAGAAAGGTTTTATTAAGTAAAATGTCAAATTATTTTTACTGTTATCTTGTATATTTTAAATAGGAAGTAGACCAGTTGCGTTTGGAGAGATTACAAATTGATGAGCAGTTGCGACAGATTGGAGCTAGTTCTAGACCACCACCAAATCGTACAGATAAGGAAAAAGGCTATGTGACTGATGATGGTCAAGGACTGGGTCGAGGTAGTAGACCTTACAGAAATAGGGGGCACGGCAGACGCGGTCCTGGATATACTTCAGGTACAAACTAAGCATTTTACTCAGTAACTTTATCTGTTCCTAGACTTAATAGCTGCTAATCTCTAATATTAATTAGAACCCCATTATAACAATTTCTCACTACATGGTTTCCAATTCACAGTGGGTCAAATTGTGTTGCAAGACACATAGAGTGAAAAACCTGATAATAACCCATAGAGTTCACAGGGCAGGTGTGAGTTCTGTCCACAGTCTGACTGGGAATAAATCTGCTTAAGCCCTTGTACGCTAATGCCTTTCCTAAGGCCTTTCCTGATTTTATTACTATATAGCCAAAACTTTTCATTTGTGTACTGTGGCTCATGTTTTGTCAGGCATGTGCTGGTCATACTTGCTGGATGGACTTTGTAAATCAGGGGTCTGCATCCTGTGGCTCATAAGGTGATTTTGAGTGGCATGGCCAAAGTCAGCCCTAGGCAAAGTCAAGAAGTAGGCGAAGTCTCTCTTTGCCTCCCCAGCTCTTCTCTCAGTGCTTCTTTCTTCTCTCCCAGTACTTTTCACTGAATGCTGTCCCACTGCCCGTGCCTACTGTCTTGCTCAACTGTGTATCTACTATGTAACTTGCTAATGATGGTATAAGGTATAATCCATCTCACAAATATTTGCGTTTCAAAAAGGAACTCTGTAAGATGGAAAAGCCTTCAAGATCCACACGAATGAAGCTATAATGGTGAAGCTATAATTGCTCATTAGCCCCAACAGAGGAAGAGAGAGGTAGTAGAGTTGCTGTTCTGGAGTCGGGGAGAGAGCTACCTACTCCTAAGGCCAACCTTGAACCTAAGCCCTCGTCCCTTTCCCAACAGCCTGTTCTTGATGCTGTGGAAGGTTCCCCCCTCACTAAGAAGTTCTTTTCCCATCTCCCATCCCCTGTGTCATTAACCCATCCCCTCAGGCATAATAAGTTCACTACAGTAAATCCTTTCTAATAATCAGTTATTCCTAAGGGAGTGGGAGGGAAGGTTGTGGACCAAGCATCAGACAAGCATATCCCCATTCAATGAGGTCCAGTCCCTGATCTTACAAGAGACCATTCCCTGAGATAATAGCCACGATGGCCACCTTTGCCACCCTCTCTAAGATGACCCAAAATGTGTGCATTCCCCTTTGTCCCTGGCCAAACCTTGTTAAAAGGAACTCTCTTTCTAGAAGTTTTGTTTATCAAGGTATTGCATTTAATTGTTGTAGGCAACTTTTCCTCCAGAGAGCACAGATGTTTAAAGGAGCACAGCTGTTTAATGATGTGGCATACTCAGGTTTGAACTTAGATGGCTAATAGAATTCCTTTTTTTTTCTTAATGAGAACCAAAAATGTTTGAAACAAAAATGACCTCAAATATCATGAAAACCTTCATTTTGAACTTAAGATAATTTGTTTTACAAAATGGAAGGTGATAATATACTCTTTGGTGGGCTTATAAATTGGGAAGTGTAATGGATTACCCCCAGAAACGTCTCTGGAAGTTTCTGTTAACCTAACGTTTTTTTAAGTCGGACAATGGTATATAACTTTTAACTCTCGATAGGAACTAATTCTGAAGCATCAAATGCTTCTGAAACAGAATCTGACCACAGAGATGAACTCAGTGATTGGTCATTAGCTCCAACAGAGGAAGAGAGGGAGAACTTCCTGCGCAGAGGAGACGGGCGGCGGCGTGGCGGTGGAGGAAGAGGACAAGGAGGAAGAGGACGTGGAGGCAGCTTCAAAGGTACAGAGGGTTTTTTGTTTAAGAAATGAAGCTGAATTGTAACAACTGTCTGAAGTTCTATGAAAAAGCTAGGTGATTCAGTGACATACTATCAAGCCCCCATTTCTCCCATTTTGTACTGGTCACCATAAGAAAGGTTTATGTAATTAGCAATATCAGACAGGCATCCTTACAGTTCACAAACATATGAATAACCCCTGATAACTAGTTCAGCTTCTTTGGGTACTCTAAACATCACATCTAATCATTAGTTCAGATTGACCTATCACACAGTTGATGTAGAACTGTGATGGCTTAGGAATGTTTTCTGTAACATGTGCTGCTGTGCACTAAGCTGCTTTAGTCATGTCCAGCTCTTTGCAGCCCTGTGGACTGTAGCCCACCAGGCTCCTCTGTCCATGGGATTCTCCAGGCAACAGTACTAGAGTGGGTAGCCATTTCCTTATCCAGGGGATCTTCCTGACACAGGGACTGAACTCAGGTCTCTTATGTCTCCTGCATTGGCAGGCAGGTTCTTTGCCACTAGTGCCACCTGGATGCTAGATTATTAGACAGTGTGTAACTGAAATTGCTAGGTTGTTGATTATATTTTAGATTCTGTGGTTGGTCTAAATAAATTGAGGATATGGGAACAAAGAACTCTCCAATAGGCATGTCAGAATCAGCGACCACTGAACCTTTTAAAAATGTCCCTATAGGAAACGACGATCACTCCCGAACAGATAATCGTCCACGTAATCCAAGAGAGGCTAAAGGAAGAACAGCAGATGGATCCCTCCAGGTAAACCTACGTACCTCTTTTCATCCAAATTATCCCAGTTACAGAAGTTTGAGATTTATGTGAATTTGCTATACTATATAGGTATTTGTGAAATACTTTCCTTTCAACATTACATTTGTGGTCAATTTTAGTCCTTTATGACAAGTATACAAAGAAGATTTATCTAGAGAATGTGTAGTCTCAGTATTTGTAAAGATTTCGACAACCACATTATGACTTCAGTACCACATAGGTGATCCTCCCTACCCCCATTCTACAAGGAAAGAAACATCCAGGAATGTACTGAGAGAGACTTGTATAAGCCCTGTGGAACCCGCATCCCTCCTTACCGGAGTTGCAAGGATAGGGTGTCCTCTTTGACTGGAAAGTAAGAAAAAGAAGGTATCTAGCTCACAATAGACAGGGCTGATGACACTTGGCTAGTACATGCTGAATCAGTCAGCTGCCTATTTAGAGCCAGCCTCTACCCTGAGAACCCATCTCATGTGGCCAGCACCAGTGCTGAACACATTGTTAACATAATTTTAAAATGAGCTCCCAAGCACAGCCAGGTACCTTGGCTGGGTGTATTGTATCTCACTTAATGTTTCAACAGTACCTTGAGGTAAGAAGTTTTATTATTCTGTTTTATAGGTGAGTAAACTGAAGTTTAGAAAGACTGAGTCACATAGTTAGCATACACTAGAGTGATATTTCGGAGAAGGCGATGGCACCCTACTCCAGTACTCTTGACTGGAAAACCCCATGGACGGAGAAGCCTGGTAGGCTGCAGTCCATGGGGTCACTAAGAGTCGGACACGACTGAGCGACTTCACTTTCACTTTTCACTTTCATGCATTGGAGAAGGAAATAGCAACCCACTCCAGTGTCCCTGGAGAATCCCAGGGATGGCGGAGCCTGGTGGGCTGCCGCCTACAGGGTCGCACAGAGTCGGACATGACTGAAGCGACTTAGCAGCAGCAGCAGAGTGATATTTGAACCCTGGTACCCATTCCTAGAACGCATGATCTCTTCGGCTGCTTCTTTAACTCTGAAGACTTAATCCAAGTAATTGGGGGTCCCTTCATGACCATGGATTGGTTTGGGACCAGTACCTAAAATTAGTGAGACATAAATTTTAAGAGCAGAAACTTCATGACAGAATATTCCTT
This sequence comes from Redunca redunca, assembly GCA_006410935.1. NCBI lineage: Eukaryota > Metazoa > Chordata > Mammalia > Artiodactyla > Bovidae > Redunca > Redunca redunca. Next base: position 195,858 of record SJYQ01002186.1, read on the forward strand.
AGAATTCATAGCATTTGTAGAAAGAAAGTGAAGTCGCTCAGGTGTGCTTGACTCTTTGCAACCCCATGGATAGTAGCCTGCACCAAGCTCCTCCGTCCATGGGATTTTCAAGGCAAGAAGTACTGGAGTGGGTTGCCATTTCCTTCTCCAGGGAATCTTCCAACCCAGGGATCGAACACAGGTCTCTCGCATTGTAGACAGACACTTTACCGTCTGAGCCACCAGGGACGTCCTAGCATTTGTAAGTAGATGTTAACTATTAGCTGGTGCTTAAGGATCATCACAGAAAAGATCTTAGACCTAGAGATTGATGAAATTATAAGGCATTTATGTACCAGTTTCATAATTCCCCTCTTGACAACCAGTTAAAACACTCACCCAGGACCAACAATTAAACACACTTTGAAATTTGAGTGCACCGTTTTGGGACTATAGGTAGTCCCATTTGTACTTGAAGCATATCAGTACTTTTATTCATTGTTTTTGGCCTGTGTGTCAACATTATCTTTCTTTTGTACAGCATCTACAATTGCATTAGCAGTGTTTTAAGTGTTCAGTGCTGGCACTTAAAATATATTATAAATCTCAGAATATTGTTTTTTAAATCATATCCATCTCCATCCTCTTCCTGGGATTCCAGTTATCCTACACATTAGTGTCTTCAAGTTTCCCTGTACTATTCTTATTCTTCAGAGTTTAAGTTGTATGATCCTCTGACTTGTCTTACTGTAATATAAGCTACTAGAAACCAGTGCTCATATGAGTATATATAGTGTGTGTATATATATATATATATATATATAT
>SJYQ01002186.1:199930-219033 GCA_006410935.1 Redunca redunca
TACTAAACCATGTTAAAGACATGCTCCTGTCAGTGCACACATAAACATACTTGCCATTTGGAAACTATTAAATATGTCTGTGCATCTTTAAAAAAAAATGCTGATGTCAGTAATAGAGAACAAGACAGTCTGTAGGTAGAATATGTCTGAATTGATTATTGTGATAACTTGATGGAAACTCTGGCACAACCTAGAAGAGTAGATAGAAATAGATGATGGTGTCAAAGTTCTTCCCCGTGTTAGAATCCAAAATGATCCAGTGATAAGCAGGACAGTTTCTATACAAATGTTTGTTTGTTTTTTTCTGGAGAAAAATCCATGTTTATTTTCTGGCTTTCTAGTTTTCATTCTGGTACTTTTTTGAATTTCTGTTATCTGTTCAGCCTAGTTCTAGACTCTTGCACAATCCATTAGAGGTGATAAGTAGCAACCATCCTCAAGTAACTTTTGGGTTTTCGTGGTTTCATGTTTCAGTGCTTGCTACATGTGAATACCCTATTGGTGGCAGCAGGCTTGAGACTCAGCCTGTCTTGTCTCAGTTGGCTCACTTGGAGGCATTTCTCTCATCTGACCATGAACTTCCGGTTCCTGGTAGTTGGGAGTATAGTACCTTTTAGAGTCAATATACTGATTAGATCATTGTTGACCAGTTTGCTTCATGGCCATAAAATAGTATGTTTGCATCATGACACTTTGAGCCTCTGATAAGCAGTTATTCTAAAATAGCCATTACAAGATACTAGTCTTGATTGCTCAGAAGGCTTAATAGGTACCAGTAGTTAAATTTTGACCATCTTTCCCTCTGTTTATCTGAGGCTGTTTGAAGGTTTTTTTGGGGAGAGGGTTGCTATTTAAAATTTTTCTTTCCGTTTCTCTCAGAACTTTCCATGAAGAAACAGGGAAATATGTTTTATGCTAATGAGTTTCATGTTAATGGGAGATGCATTAAAAGTCTTTGCAAGTTGCACTTGCTAAGTGATTCAAGAGTAAGCTTAAAACTAAGTGCCTAAAGGTTTCCCCACCAATTTCTAATACCATACACTTAATTACAGGGGTTGGTCAAAATTAGAAGGAAAATTCTCAACAGAAAATGGTTACATGGAATCCTGAGAACTAGAGTATATTATTTAGTATCAAAGAGAACATAGATGGCTTATGGTAAGAGAAGAAAAGAATTCCATTATTATTTTTGATAAATAGTAAGGCATCTTTGTCAGATTTCTCTGGAGAGTGAAGCCTGTAAGGTATTGCATCAAAGAATACTAGTGCTCAAGGAATAAATACCATTAAAAGTTGCAAGTGCAGCCTGGATATTACCTGATAAAAAGGAACCTAAAGAGTTAGGCTGTGAAGAGGGAGGAATCAGGAGGTAGATTCTACACTTGACCTGGTTGCACACTAGCTCTCTGTTTCCTGGAAGAGTCATTTCACCTCTTCATGTTCCAGTTTCTTCATTGGGTTAAATAAGTGGTTGCCAAGGTGTCATAGGGGCTTCCCTGGTGGCTCAGTGGCAAAGAACCCACCTGCCAATGCAAGAGATGGCAGGTTTGATCCTCGGGTTGGGAAAATCCCCTGGAGGAGGGCATGGCAGCCCAGTCCAGTATTCTTGCCTAGAGAATCCCATGGACAGAGGAACCTGGCAGGCCACAGTCCATGGGGTGCAAAAGAGTCGGATGCAACTTAACAACTAAACAACAGCAGCATGTTTTACATGGAGAAAGCTAGTAATTGTTATTGAGCCACCCACCTCATTTCATCTGGTTCTCATTAAATATTCAGTGAACATTCACTATATATCAGGCACTTCACAGGTGGCTTGGGGATAGAGAGAGACTTTCAGATTTTCAAGAAGTTCAGTGTCAAGTGGGCGAACTTGGTAAGTCAGTGGGCAGTTCCAACACATGGTACAGTCAGTGCTCAGATGCACAGGGTGAGGTGTGTGCACACAGAAACAACCCAAATCAGGGTGGTGTGGAGTCAGTAAAGGGCTTCTCGGTGAAATGAAATTTACCAAAACCAGAGGACAGGTTGGAAAGTTTAGCCAGGAGAAAAGGGGCCCGGGTCATTGATCTGGGCATGAAAAAGTCAACTGGGGGAGCTTCCTGAAGTTTCACTGTGGCTGGAACAGAGAATTTGAGGCAGAGAGTGAAGTGAGACAAGCAATACGGCCAAGGTAGGCGGTGTTAAGAGGTTTGACTTGAAGGAGCGTCTGAAGGGTGTTAAATGAGGTCAGATTTATGCTTGAAGTGTGGAGGGACAGGATTGCCCACGACTTCAGGAGCCTCTGTCAAGTTGCCTGGTAACCAACGAGCAGGAGGGACTGGACCCACATCCAACTTTGCGGAGGCTCTGCTGCCCATGGTCCAAATCCAGCTTCCCACAAGGTCACAGGTGGTAGCAGCCTGTGTTCCCAGACAGCTCCCCTGACAGCCGGCATTTAAGCCCTGGTTTGAACTTCAGCCTGCAAGGCCACCAGCGTCAATGCTGCCCTACAAAACAGTAACTCCCAGGGAAGACCTTTCCCTGGAGCCCAGCCCCAAGGATGCAGGCTACAGGGCCCCAGCCTTTGTCTGTGGCTCTGCTGGGAGCCTGGGCATCCTTGAGCCTCTTCTTCCTGAGTCTTGCTGGTAATTTTCCCTCATTAAAACCTTTTCCTTCTGCATGCTGGTATGCCGTTTACCTTTGCCCACTGAGGCACAGATCGTGTCCCACGGGAGGCAAGCTCCTCTTCTTCGAGCTCTGGCTTTTAGGAAACCGCAAAAGGGCTCAACTAGGTAGGGGCTGGTGGTGGGAGACCTGGCTGAGCTGAAATCACTGGTGACATGCAATTTCAGGGCTTATTCTGGGCCCACACCAGTTGCTACAAAGACCATGGAGAGCCCTCCATGGAGGGCAAACAGACTGATCCCTTGGCACTCCCTACAAGTCAGCCAGCCCTGTGAGCCCTAAGGAAAAAAAGGTTGAGAGAAAAGAGCCCTTGGTCTAAATTGCCATAGGAGGTGTAGATGCAACCTATCCTCGGATTTGAGACCTATTGTGCAGTGTACCACCCAGGAGCTTGCGGAGAAGGTCGGGGGTTGAGGTCCAGCGAGAGACTTCATTGCACAGGGAATTAAACTCCCTGTACTAGTCACAAAAGTCCACTGAGACTTGAACTACTTACACATGATGAATAAGCTACACCCAGGAGGTAAGTGGCAACGGATGGCCAGCGTTGGAGCTTTACCACCAGATTCCCTTTTGCTAAGTGAATTGCCTGGTTTAACCAAGCACATGTGCCTGCCCTGGGCTTATAATCAGATGCTCGCAGGGAAGTCAGATTCATGTAGCACAAAGAGGAGATTTCCCTACTGAGGTCGCAGGTGCTTCAAGGCACCTGGGTTTTATAGATGGATTGTATGAAAACCCTGGGCCTCAGTCTTAACTTGTGAGCAAAGGACCTTAATTCAGAGAAGGTTGTAGAAGTGGATGGGATGTTATACAAGGAGGAAAGTGAAAGTTAAGTCACTCAGTCGTGTCCGACCCTCAGCGACCTCATGGACTGCAGCCTACCAGGCTCCTCTGTCCATGGGATTTTCCAGCCAAGAGTACTGGAGTGGGTTGCCATGGAGGACGTCCCTCTAATTTTGCTCCTACCAGGAGTAAGGGATGGGATGATCCCTTGGTGCTGATTTAGGCTCCACCCAAAAGAGGAAGAGGAAATAAAGGGGGCTGTAAATTGTCCCATGTCTCAGCAAAAGTGAGAAGGCCCAGACCAACACTTCAGGCTTACTGCAGTGCTCTTAGGGCTCTAGTCCTCAAAGGGATCCCTAAGGAAGGAGGTGGATGGGGAAAGCCAAGAGCGGGGATCAACAACCCAAATCACCCTAAAGAGGATGTAGAGAGAAGATAGGGGTGTAGGAAACAAAAATGACTGATAACTGAGCGGGCATTAAGACAAGCCCTGTGGAGAGCTGACACAAGGAGGTGGTGGATGTTGAAAGCCACGAGTGTTTCCCACTGCCTGGCCAGGAAGTCTTAACAGCCTGTTGTGTACTTGGAGAAGTGTGCAGAGGAGGAAGCTGAGTACTTAGCCACATATTCATGCTGCTAGAATGAGACCCCCCAGGCCCACAGGCCTCTGTGATCCAGGAGACTTGATTTTTCTGGCCCAACTGCTAGAGGGCTGTTCAGTCCAGATTTGAGTCCCTTCCAAAGCAAACTTGGCCCTGGGCCGAGTCCTCTGCCCTTTTCAGAGAGATGGCTGACTTTTGCCCCTGTCCATACGGCCTGGAACATAGGTGCAGGGAGAATTCTGCAGACCTACCAGGCACTGGTGCCCTAGTAATTGTTATTCTTGGACCTGATGGGTCCACAGTAAGTTTCCCTGACAGGATTTGGGACTGGTTTTACTTAGACCCAAGACACTTGGCACCATTGCTGCAGAGGCCTTTGGCCCCTTTGAAGGGACCATGCTTGGGGTCCCTTCAACTGACTGCAGGACTAGTACAGACATACTGGGTTCCCTCAGTCCATCAGAGTACACTCATCTGCTGGGTGGGTATGGGCACTGCCATCCCTCCTGGTGATTTCAGGGCCTCTTGAATTTCCAAATCCTGCCAGGATTGTGCCATTGAAACAAGTATCAAATACCAGTTGGTGACAAAGAAGACCAAGAAGGCTTATTCTGTTGCCAGGAGGGAGTGGTAGTACATACTATCTGCCAGCTCCCAGCCTGGGTAGGCAGTCAGTTAAATCCAGTGTCTGATTACAGATTGTTGTGGCTTAAATAGTGGTCACCCAGTCACTCAAAGCACCTGATACCAGCAGGTGACTCAAATGACTGCCTCCATCACTGGCACTCAGTGTGTGTCCAGCAGCTGCACTGTCCAGGCCCTCAGCCACCAGCTACATGTGGCTGCTGACCACTCTGGCTGCTCTGAACTGAGATGTGCAATTCTCAGTGTAGAATGCACAATGGATTTTGAAGACTTAGTTTGAAAAAAGAATGAAAAATACCTGTTTTTTATATTTAAATGCTGGAATGTTACTATTTTGGATCTATTTTGGGTTAACTGAACCATGTTACTAAAATGAATTTGACCTGTCTCTTTTAACTTTTTTTTTTAATATATAGTGACTACTAGGAAATGTAAAATTACATGTGGGGCTCACATTATATGACTCCTGGACAGAATTGCCCTAGACATTGCTCATGTTCTCTGATCTTGTTTTCTCCAGGAATTAAAAAATTGTTTTCGCTTGGCAGAGCATGAACCTCACCTTAAAAACTATCCTCCCTCAGGCATATTGAACTTCCCCAGAAATACTTAATAACTGCAATAATCCATTGTTTATTAATAGATAATGAAGATCAATAATCCATTGGGAAAGCCCATTGTCTTCCACTGATGGCAGCTTTGACAGCAGCCCCCAGAGAAAGGTTTTCTCCCTAATGCAAGCTCTCTAAGTGCAGCTGTCCATGGGTGGCAGGGCCTTGAATGAGGATAGAGGTCTGAGCGAGACCACTGGAGTATGTATGAGATATTCCAGAACCTCATAAGGAAAGCAGCAAGGAACTTCCCTGGTGGGCCAGTGGTTAAGACTCCGCACTTCCAGTGCAAGGGGCCCAGGTTTGATCCCTAGTCAGGCACTAAGATTCCACATGCCTCGGGGAGCTGCTAAAAGGCGGGCGGGGGGGGTGGGCAGGAAAAACTGCGACCTTACAGACACTACACAGAAGGAGCCCTCTGGGTATTAGAGGCAACACTTCCTGCACATAGGAATGCTATTCAGGAATATATAAGTCACCAGTTGTTGTAGTGTGGTCACTAAACCATGTCCGACTCTTTTGCAACCCCATGAACTGTAACCTGCCATGGGATTTCCTAGGTAAGAATAATGGAGTGGGTTGCCATTCCCTTCTCCAGGGGATCTTCCCAACCCAGGGATTGAACCCGGGTCTCCTGCATCTCCTGCATAGGCAGGTGATTCTTTACCACTGAGTCACCTGGGAAGCAGCTAAATTCAACCATGGGCCACAACAGTAAAAAGCCACAGAAGCAATACCTGCCTCTCCACACCCCCAACTCATTCTGATCCCATGGAATTTTCATTATCTGTGACACGCCTCACATCTAATGTCTCTGACAACAAGACTTTGCCAATATTGGGAGTGGGTCGTCTCACTGCTACTGAATGGTGCAGGCACTTTGAATGACAATTATTGGCCCTGGTGAATGGGAAAAATGTGACTCTCAGATCCAACATTCCCGTCCTACAGTGGGTTGTTACCGAACTGAATTCCATCACATGGATGGATCCCTGATGGTCCAGTCAGGAAAACAGAAATCACATCCCAGTGATTTTAACAGAGAATTTAATGTAGAGATTGGTTAGTCCAATCTTAAAGTACTGAAAATACAAAACTGGAGCATTAAGATGTCACAGAGTTGAGTTCTGCAAGAAACACTGACCATCTGAGGCCTGGACGAACAATGGGAGGAGGCCGGGATGATGAGCAGCCAAAAGCTCAAAAGCAAGACACGCAGAAGTAAAAACCCAGACCTCTAGGAAAGGAGCACTATTGGTCAGTAGTGATACCCCAGTAACGTGGGAAATTAGACCACTGAGGACGGGGTGCCAAGCCAACACTCTGGTGCTGGCGTGTCTGAGGAGACATAATGATGCTGGTTCTGAGAGGGGTGGGGAGTCAGGGTGAAACCTGGAAACTGGATTCAGCAGCTGCTACTAGACCCAACTATTCCTGCCAGAATGAAGAACCACAGTCTTCCAGTCTCCCTCTAGAGCCTCTTAGCAGAATCTAACAGGCAGCACTGGCATAGGAGAAATGGGGTGTGCAGAATGCCAGCCCCAGCCTCACAAAGCAAAGTGTAGAAGGATGGTTTGGAACTGAGATAAATAATTGACAAAGTGCAGCAAGCTGGAAAAACTGCAAAATGGAAATGGTACATCCAAATGGTCAACCCAACTGCAAGAATAGGTGACTACCCACACAGTAGGTACTGAGATGGCCCTGTTGCCTGCCTTGCCTTAGCTACTGGCTTAATGTGGGCTTCAAGTTTGAGACTTGGTACCAAACACAGAAGCCTGTTTCACTGATGGGTTAGCAATTTTCAGTGGGATACTGCTAAGCCATTTGTTATATGATGATAAAAGCTGACAACCCCTGGCATTGACTAATCTGCACAATGAGTGGAAGTGCAGTGATTTTTGGGTAATAAAGCATTGAAATATCCCTTTACATAGACTCATGGGCTGCTGTCTCACTCTTTAGTCAGGAGTCAGGTCATTGAGTCACCCAAAACTATTATTAAAGTTATACCCTGTAGAAACAAATACAACTCACTCACAAGCCCAGTTGATAAGTCACATATATATTTGTCTCCTAGAAAAGACCACATCCTGAGAAAAGCAAAGCATCTGCAATGAGAAAATCAACTGGACCTCTGAGCCCTCTTATCCATAGTGCTTACTGGATCTATATCCCACTGTGCTCGGTTATTAACTGGAAGTAGTCTACAGGAAATATGACCTTGGAACAGACTCAGTGGAGGATCGTAAAGACAGTGCCTGGGATTGTAAGGCAGTCATGCGCTAGACAACAGATTGAAGTGGCATGCTTGTGNCTTAGTTGTGGCATGTGGGGTCTTTGTTGTATCATGCAGGATCTTTCATTGTGGCACATGGTCTATCTAGTTGTGGCACACCAACTCAGTAGTTGTGGCACATGGTACATGGGTTGCCCCATGGTGCATGGGATCTTAGTTTCCCAACCAGGAACTGAACCCACGTCCCCTGCATTGTATGGTGCATTCTTAAACTCTGGGCCACCAGGGAAGTCCAGTTCATTCTTGAGGGTAGCTCAAGAGCCCCACATGGACAAATTCAAACCTCTGAAGCCAGTAGAGCACTAAAGAGGACATAACCTCTCTGTTTTCCTAATCCAGCTATGGACAGACTGTACCAGTCTGGGGCAGTGACCATAGTACCAACTATCACAAAGCTAGATTTGTCACCCCCTATTTCGTTTGTATATAAGGGATCTTACCAGCATTCCACCATCAGACAATGTCTCAGGCATCACTTCTCCCAGCAGTGGCCTCAGCCACCGTTTTCCTTCACTTTCCGCACTCATGCATCCACACCCCATGATGTCCATGCTAAATAGATGCAGAGGGTCACCTTGGAACCAACTCAAAGCAACACTATGTGCTTCCCACCCACTTCCAGGAATAGATTTTCTGGGTGCTAAGACAGCCTCCCTTGCCTCCACTGCCTTCCACTTAGAGACAGGGTGACCCACTTCGTGCAGGTAGCACACAGTTCAGTTCAGTTGCTCAGTCGTGTCCAACTCTATGACCTCATGGGCTTCAGCATGCCAGGTTTCCCTGTCCATCATCAACTCCTAGAGCTTGCTTAAACTCATGACCATCGAGTCGGTAATGCTATCCAACCATCTCATCTTCTGTTGTCCCCTTATCCTCCTGCCTTCAGTCTTGCCCAGCATCAGGGTCTGCAGTGAGTCAGTTCTTTGCATCAGGTGGCCGAAGTACCACACAACTCTTCAGTAATCAAAGATCCACTGGGCATAGGCTATATATGCCCAGTCTCTGGTGCCATCAGCAGGCTGGCCTTGGGGGCAATAAGAGATGCAATGCATCACCATTTTACATGCATTTCCCTCCATCAAGAGGTGTTTCTAAAGCTCATCGGGGAGATTACCAAAGAGATAGCTGAGAGTTATACTAGCAAAGATACTCTTGACTCTGTACCTCTGATTGTCTTGGATATCTGCATATCTTTGAGTTATTACTGACTAGGCAGTGTGTACTGTGGTCAGCTTCTGGCTGAATAGCTCACTTGCAAGCTATAGGAGCTAGCTACGTGACTCTAAACCACTCCCTATCTCAGCCCTGGGACTTTTTTCTCATGACTTGGCCTGGAGTCCTTGACTAGAGGTTTTGGAAAACTCTACAATTGAACTTTGTACTCTTTGTACAGATGAACTTTGTACTCTTATTTAGAACCCTCCTTGTTTTACAACATCTTTTTTGCCATCCTCACCAACACCAGAAACCCTACTGAAAAATCCAATCAGTTTCTGTCACCAGAGGGAAGACAGGTCTCACTGTGGTATGCTGACAGAATAAGAGACCACATATGTCATCTTACTAACACTTGGGCTTTTAAGTTTTCTCAATGAAACCTATTATTGTGCCCAGTCTCCATGATACAGTGATGTTTTCTGTAACTCACCTTCCAAAGATGGATTACAGGGGGCAGGACTAGAGGCAGGGAGGCTAGGGTGTTAGAATAATGAGCCAGTGCAATGGCAGTGAGAATGAAGAAGGGTGAGATTGCTATGATATTTAGGACATAGAATTAGTGATGCTTATTACTTATGGGGAAAAGGATAGGGAAGAAACTAATGTTATGATTCACAAATTTGTGCCTTGAGTTATAGTTTTCTTTTAGAGGAAAGGAGATTTATTCATTCAACTGTTTATTACACATATACCATGAGTCAGGCAGTGAATTTGATGCTGGAGATACAGAAAAAAAAGACATTGGCACACAGAAAAATTAGCATAAAAGGTAATTACAGGTACAAATAGATAAGTACTTCTTCATATGAAGCACTGAGAAAGGCAGAGCACACTTCGGTGGTGTTCCAGCTAAAAAAATTAATAAACTGAACCTAACCATGTGGAAACATCACACATGCTTAAAAAAAAAATGGACATTTTACAAAATAAATGGCTTGTGCTCTTCATACCTATCAAGGTCATGAAAGACAATACTGAGGAACTGTTTCCGGTCAAATGATACGAGGAAGATACGATAGTTAAATGCAATATGCGATCAGGGATTTGCCTCTTGGACCAGAAAATCTTGTTGTCTTTTGTTATAAGGGACATTACTGGGAAATTTGGCTATAAATAAAGTAGATTACCTGATGGCTCAGACGGTAAAGCGTCTACCTGCAATATGGGAGACCAGGGTTCGATCCCTGGGTCAGGAAGACCCCCTGGAGAAGGAAATGGGAACCCACTCCAGTACTATTGCCTGGAAAATCCCATGGACGGATGAGCCTGGTAAGCTATGGTCCATGGGGTTGGTTGCAAAGAGTCGAACACAATTGAGTGTCTTCACTTTCACTTTCAAGTAGCTTACATAGTAAGAAAATGTTGATTTCCCAGTTTTGAGAATTGTACTATGATTATGTGAGAGAATTTTCTTTAAAAAAAATAGATGAAGCAAAGGGCTCAGATATAAGCTGGAGGAAGTTTTGAGCAGTAGCATTGTGGCTAAGCAGGCTTAGACTTTGGGTTTAGACTCCCTGAGTTCTATTCATAATCTCAGCGCAGCTGTGCACTACATATGAGACTTTGGGTAAGTTATTTAAACATTCTATACATTACATTTCCTCATCGGTTTAAAAAATATATATGATGTTAATAATAGTGCCTGGGACTTCCCAGATGGTGCAGTGGTAAAGAATCTGCCAGCAACGTAGGAAACACAAGAGATGTGTGCTTGATCCCTGGGTCAGGAAGATCCCCTGGAGAAGGAAATAGCAACCCACTCCAGTATTCTTGCGCGGAAAATTCCATGGACAGAGGAGCCTGGTGGATTAAAGTACACGGGGTCACAAAGAGTCAAACACAACTGAGCAACTGAGTGCACACACACACACACACACAATAATAGTGCTTACCTTATAGAAATGGTATGAGAGTGAAATTAGTGAGGATATGTAAAGGCCCTAGACCCATGTCTGGCATGTATGTATCACTAATGTTGGCTGTATTTAAGCTATTCTGCTTCTTCCCTGTAAATACAGAGAGAAATGGGATGTGGTTCCCTTGTTCAAGCTGCCACAGTCCAGTGGAAGAAATTAGAATGTTAACAGATAATATTAATAAATTCATGTGATGAGTGTCCTGCTAGGAATTTGAACTGAGTGCAACTGAGGCTGAGGCAATGAATTCTGCAGGAGGAAGTCAGAAGTGTCATAGAGGACTTCCCTGGTGGTCCAGTGGCTACGATGATCCCAATGCAGAGGGCACGAGTCCCTAAGAGTTTGAATGCCACAACTAAAGATCCTACATGCCACAGCTAAGACCTGGCACAGCCAAATAAATAAATAAATTTTTAAAAAAGAAGTTTCACAGAGAGATCTGGTTAGAACTGGGTCCCAAGGAGTGAACAGGAGTTTGATAAAATACACTTTTACCAGGATAGGAACATCAGAAGTGTCAAAGCACAGGGTTCTGGAAAGGGCATCGAGTACTGTAGTGTAGTGTAGGTGATGCAGTCTGATTGGCAGACTCACCTGCCAGGTGTGCGTGGGCAGAGGGGCAGCTTAAATATCACCTGTAGCCTCAAAAAGATCACGTAATCTCTCTGAATTTGTGTTTTCCCTAAAAGTGGAGCTATTAACACTGCCCTTGGGTCTGTAAGGAGGACGAGTGAAATGTGCTTAGCAGAATGTCCTCAGTAAAGGACAGCTGTTAGCAATGATGCTGGTGTTAAATGTTTCTAGGGCACACCCAACTTCCTGGATCCCGTTTCCTTCGGAGCACGTGTCTCCGTCAAGTGACGTGTGTCCCTCTACCTTCCTTTGGCAAATGAGGTGGAAAGAGAAAGGCTATATGTCCTTCCTTAGTGCTCGCTTTCCTGACAAGGCAATTTGGAAGCTCAAGTGGAGATGGTGGTATCACAAAGCAAGCCAGATCTCAGTAATGACAATCAGCAGAATGTCCCTGTCAATCTGTGCTGGGCAAGGGATCTAACCTGATCCGAGGGTTAGGAAAGTTCTCCTGAAGAAGTATGGACAAAGATGATGTCACACACACACACACACACACAAATGTTATTCAGTCATAAGGAAAAAGAAAATCTGCCATTTGTGACAACATGAATGGAACTTGAGGACATTATGCTCCTGCTGCTGCTAAGTTGCTTCAGTCATGCCCGACTGTGTGCTACCCCATAGACGGCAGCCTACGAGGCTCTTCTGTCCATGGGATTCTTCAGGCAAGAATATTGGAGTGGGTTGCCATTTCCTTCTCCAATGCATGTATACATGCTAAGTTGCTTCGGTCGTGTCCAACTCTGTGCGACCCTGTGGACAGCAGCCCACCAGGCCCCTCTGTCCATGGGATTCTCTAGGCAAGAATACTGGAGTGGGTTGCCATTTCCTTCTCCTGAGGACATTATACTAAGTTAAATAAGGCAAATACTGTGTGGTATCACTTATATGTGGAATTGCAAAAAAAAAAAAAGTGAAACTCAGAGAGTAGGGGGCTGGTGGGCTGGTGGGCAGGGGAAATCAGGAGAGGTTGGTAAAGGGTACAAACTTTCACTCGTAAGATGGATAAGGTCTGAGGATCTAACATAGAGCATGGTGACTATAGTCGCTAACATTATATTGTATAATTGAAATCTCCTAAGAGGAGAACTTAAAGTTTCTCACCAACAAAAAAAGAGAGAGAGATATGTGAGGTGATAGATGTGTTAATTAACTCGATGGTAGGAATCTGTACAATCATCGCATGTACACTTTAAGTATCTTACAGTTTTGTCAGTTAGAGCACACACACACACACAAAAAAAAAAACCTGGGGAAAAAAGTTGACTTACTAGAACAATGGAATCAATTGTTGAAAAACTAGTTATAATACCACCTCCGAGAAAGCACACTGTGAGTCTGGGGTGCTGTCTGGCAGGATGTGTGGTGCATTCCGAACCAGGGCCAGTAACCAACATGAGGCACCATGTTCCCCAGACTCAGAATACATGGGGCTAAGGACTAACGGATGATGGTGAGAATGATGCCTAACGACACGCTAGTACAAATGGTTGCAGTTTGCTTCTCATTCTCTGATTTCTGCTATTTTTGAAGCTTATTATTCAAGAGAGAAATATCACTTCCAGGGAACACAACAAGGGTTCCATGGAATTAGAAGCTGAAACTGCCACCTTATGCCACTAGGCAGATCCACCCCCCAAAAAATAAATAAAAAAGAATTACTGTGTCAGCTAAGGTGATTGATCCTCTTCATCACTAAGTACTACCTATTAATACATTGCAGAAACAAACAATTTGTTTCCACTTCCCTGCATCACAAGGCAAGCCAGGTCTCAGTGGTCCTTTATGCTGTTTTCATCATAACAGTGAATGTCCTTGTACATGTCATGGGTGACAGGAGAGATACCTAAAAGTGGAACTTCTGTGTCACAGACAATGTGAATATTTAACCTTTCAAGGTGCTGTCAAATTACTGTCTTAAGTGGTTGTACCCTTTTGTACCTTCACCAGCAATGATTGAGTTAACATTTCTGTACATTCTTGTGAATATTTATTAAATTTTGCCAATCTGATGAGCATAAATTATCTCATTGTTGATTAATTTGCATTCCCCTGATTACTTGTCTATAGTGATATTTTTAAAAGTGTCAATTCTCAATTTTCCACAAGAATGATAGTTACATTCTGAGCAGTGGATGTACCATCTCATGAAGCACTTCTTATATTCATGCCCATGCAACAGATTTTTCTCCCTAATTACATCTGGATTGACTACTATTAAATTTTGTTCTTGTTGAGTCACCCAGTTGTCTCCAACTCTTTGCAACCCCATGGACTGCAGCATGCCAGGCCTCCCTGTCCCTCACCATCTCCCGAAGTTTGCCCAAGTTCATGTCCATTCCATCAGTGATGCCATCCAGGCATCTCATCCTCTGATGCCCTCTTCTTCTGCTCTCAGTCTTTCCCAGCATCAGGGTCTTTTCCAATGAGTCAGCTGTTTGAATCAGGTGATCAAAATACTGGAGCTTCAGCTTCAGCATCAGTCCTTCCAATGAATATTCAGGGTTGATTTCCCTTAAGATTGACTGGTTTGATCTCCTTGCTGTCCAAGGGACTCTCACGAGTCTTCTCCAGCACCACAGTTTGAAGGCATCAATTCTTTGGGATTCTGCTTTCTTTATGGTCCAGCTCTCACAACTGTACGTGACCACTGGGAAGACCATAACCTTGACTATACGGACCTTTGTTGGCAGAGTGATGTCTCTGCTTTTCAACACGCTGCCTAGGTTTGTCATAGCTTTCCTGACAAGAAGCAATTGTGTTCTGATTTCATGGTTGCAGTCACCATCCACAGTGATTTTAGAGCCTAGGAAGAAAAACTATCAAATTTAGTTCCCTTAAAAATACAGGATGAAAGAGGAAACCCAGTGCAGGATTTAAATTTCCATCTGATAGTCTATAAGGTGGATGGATACTTCACATAGCTTTTAGTGCCCGCCACCCCCCACCAATCTTGAATTAGTGTTTTGTAAAACAGGAAGTGCTTAGACTCAATCTTAGAGATTTCATCCTCCTGAGTTTTTGTTAATAATGCAGATTTCTAGCAGCATAATGTGAATTGCTCATGAGTATTGCGCTGGTACAGAACTGCCATGCCTTGCCTGTTGACAGCAACATCAAAAGCTGCAATCAAGTATAAGTCACAGCGAGCCAGAGCTGAAAGACTCTTCACAACCAGGATGTCCACAGCCCATAATTTGCAGAAAGGAAAACTAAAGCTCAGAAAGCACAACCCGTGGAGAGAGCTGAGTTCTTAATCGTGTGTTCTAGCTTAGTCCATGAGAGATCAGGGTTGGCTGTGTGTGCCTGGTCACAGGCTCATTTTCCATGGATTCTATGACACGAATGAGGTTGCTGTTGGACAATTGTTCATGAGTCTCTCGAGTGTCTGCATGTCTTGGGGAGGTTTTGTCCTTTGTCCTTAACCCAGTAGTCTTGCATCTTCTGCCAGCATTTATGAGACTATGGCAGTCTGCCTTGTTACTCAGAAGTACAGTAAAATCTCAGACACTTCAACTCACAGTTGAAGACAGTAATTTCAAAAGCTGTTAATACAGTTGTCCTCTGGTCAAATTAGTTTTGGAAAAGTTGAGGCAAAAAAAAAAAAAAAAGCGAGATTAAAAAAAGATAAAAGGGAAGGAAAGCAGCGTCATTTTCTGTCAGCTCCTTTAATAAACTACAGAGCATTATGAATTGCTCCTAGATGTGGGGGTAAGGTGGAGTATGCTACATTTCAAGAATTATTTATGTAGGAAAAATTCCTTCCTCCTCCCCACTATAGAATGCTTATTAACATTGGAAAGAATAACAAGGACAACAGGATACGATTAGTAGAAAACCATTTAGAAAGTCAGAGTAAAATTTAGTAAGAAAAAAGATGGAAATGCAGTTGAAGGGGATCGTTTTCACATCACTTGAAAACTAGACCAAGGTAGTTGAACAAGTGCTCCAGCATCACCTGATGCTGCTGTTGCTGCTGCTAAGTCACTTCAGTCGTGTCCGACTCTGTGCGACCCCATAGACGGCAGCCCACCAGGCTCTGCCGTCCCTGGTATTCTCCAGGCAAGAACAGTGGAGTGGGTTGCCATTTCCTTCTCCAATGCATGAAAGTGAAAAGTGAAAGTGAAGTTGCTCAGTCGTGTCTGACTCTTGGCGACCCCATGGACTGCAGCCTACCAGGCTCCTCCTTCCATGGGATTTTCCAGGCAAGAGTATGCTTTTCCGGATGTGCCCAATCCAAGCGAGTTAATGCGATTTTGCCCAAGAGTCAGATTTTAGAATCAGGAGGGGACTTTCAATGTTAACTCTCTCATTTTACACATGCAGCACTGAGGCACAGAAGGCAGGCACTTAATTCATTAGTGACAAATAATGGGAATCAAACTGAAGGGTTCTGAGCCTCTTTTTTGTGTTCCTCACACAATTTGCAGAGAAGGCTAATAGCAACCCACTCCAGTATTCTTGCCTGGAACATCCCATGGACTGCGGAGCCTGGTAGGCTCCGCAGTCCATGGGGTCGCTAGGAGTCGGACATGACTGAGCGACTTCACTTCACTTTTCACTTTCATGCATTGAAGAAGGAAATGGCAACCCACTCCAGTATTCTTGCCTGGAGAATCCCAGGGATGGGGGAGCCTGGTGGGCTGCTGTCTGTGGGGTCGCACAGAGTCAGACACGACTGAAGCGATTTAGCAGCAGCAGCAGCACGCACTTTGTATTATCATATTGTCCCACTGTTTAATTTATTCATAACAACCTTAAGGTCTCTAAAGGGAAATACCATGTTGTTCCACTTAAAAGCTCCTACTGCAGGGTAGCAAGCACCTGAATATCTATCATAATCCCAACGGTCACTTGTCCCATCCAGCGCTGCCCATAACAACTTTCTGCCATGACGGAGATGCTCGTTTTCTTCCCCTGTCTGATATGGTCACCAGAGCTGTGTGTAGCTACCAAACACTTGGTACGGGGCTATGGGGACTGAGGAAGCAATTTTTAAATTCCATTTAATTTTAATTAATGAAAATTTACATTTAAAAAGCCACATTTATCTGGCGGTGCTGCAGTGACGAACTGTGGTGACCACAGAGGTATCAGAGGACTGACTTTGAAGCGGAATTAAGAGCCAAGGCTGATGTATGAATTCCAGTGAGGCTTTTTTGTTGGTGCTTGATGCCGCTCTGCGTCTGGCACAGGCCGTTTGGGCCCATTCATTCATTGGACAACGTTTACCACACCCTAGAAGGGCTGGGCCTTGCGTGGGACGCATGGGCACAAACAACTAGACCTGCCACGCCATTATGAATGGGCGTGCCATTGTGAATGGGCGTGGCCTAGGCACGCCACGAGAGCCGCACGTGCCGCAGGGGAGAGGGATGTCACGTAAGCATACTGCCCCGAGGTCTTCTGGGTCTTGGGCGGCCATTAGAGAGGGAGTACCTCAGCGCGGCGACCACCCGGAGTTATGCCTGCCGATAGAAAGTCGACCCGGGGGAGGATTCGGTCGAGGACCCGGGCAAAGATCCAAGCATTGCAGCGGGTGCGGTCCAGGAAGGTCAATTTGGGAGGGGAGAGCAGTGCGGAGAACCCAGTGACGGGGTCACACCCTACGGGTAGCATGGCGTCCACACAGCAGTCTAGGGGGCAGGCATCTGTGTTTGGCGTCCGGGGTGAGACACGCCAATCTACCGTAAAGGTGTGGGTCACCCAGCGCTTCGGGCTGTTCCTGCTGGGTTTCTGGTTCCTCCTGCTGCTGTGCTTCTACACGAATGCTGGTGAGTGCCTACCCGGAGGACATTGGGCAGGGGTCCCTCAGGGGAACTGGAGGGTGAGGGTGAGGGGAAGATGTCAAAGGGGGCGAACTCTGCGCACGGTGGGTCAAAGGCCATCGATGCCTCCCTCACAGTCGGCCCTCTTATTGATAGACAAATGGCTTCCCTCCCCCTCTCCCTTCAGAAGCACCTTACATCCCTTCCGTCAGCTCAGAAAGCCCTTCCCTACCTACTTGCCTGCACAAAGCCCTACCCACCTCTCACCTCCCGCCATTTATAAAACAAAATGGAGGTGAAATTCTCGGAACATAAAGTCAACTGGTCTTGAACAGTGTGGTGGCATTTAGGTATTGAAACATTGAGCAGCCACCACTTCTCTCTAGTTCCAAAATATTTTCCTCACCCCGAGTTCAAACCTGTACCCACCAAGAGTGCAGTTACTCCTCATTTCCCAGGCCCTGTCCCTATGTATTTGTTCTGGACTTTTACTATCAGTGGGAACATGTAATATTTGTCCTTCCTTATATATGGCTTGTTCTATTTGGTGTAATGGTTTCGAGGTTTTGGAACGTTGTAGCATATGTATCGGTGCTTCATCCCTTTTTTATGGCTGAATACTATTCTGTGGTATGAATATACTCCATTTTGTTTCTCCATTTATCAAATTGCTGGGCTTTTGGGTTTTTCCCCAGGGTTTTTCTCTTTCCACTTGCTGGCTATTTTGAATAATACTGTTATGAATGTGCTTAGTCACTCAGTCATGCCCAACTCTACGACCCCATGGACTGTAGTCTGCCAGGCTCCTCTGTGCATGGGGATTTTCCAGGCAGGAATACTGGAGTGGTTTGCCATGTTCTTCTTCAGGGGATCTTCCCAACCCAGGGATCAAGCCCAGGTCTCCTGCATTGCAGGTGGATTCTTTACCATCTGAACCACCAGGGAAGCCCAAGAATACTGGGGTGGAGTGCCAGTCCCTTCTCCAGGGGATCTTGCCAAGCTAGGAATTGAACCAGGGTTTCCTTCATTGCATGCAGGTTCTTTACAGCTGAGCTATCAGGGAAGCCCCATTGTTATGAATATTCTTGTACAAATTTTTATATATGTTTTCAGTTCTCTTGGGCATGTACCTAGGAGTGGAATTGCTAGGTCAAATGGGAATTCCATGTTGAACTGTTTGAGGAAGTCCCAAATTTTTTCCAAAGTGTTTGAGCCATTTATATTGTCACTGACAGTGTATGTGTACTAAGTCTCTTCAGTCATGTCTGACTCTTTGTGACGCTATGGACTGTAGCCCACCAGGTTCATCTGTCCCTGGGATTCTCCAGGCAAGATTACTGGAGTAGATTGCCATGCCCTTCTCCAAGGCATCTTCCCAACCAGTGGTGAAACCCATGTCTCTTAACATCTCCTGCATTGGCAGGCAGGTTCCCAGATGGCACTAATGGTAAAGAACCCACCTGCCAATGCAGGAGACTTAAGAAACACCGGTTCAATCCCTAGGTGGGGTAGATCCCCTGGAGAAGGAAATAGCAATCCACTCCAGTATTCTTTCCTGGACAATCCCATGGACAGAGGAGCCTGACAGGCAGTAGCCCATAGGATTGCAGAGTCAGACATGACTGAAGTGACTTAGTACATAGCACAGCACAGCACTCCCTGGGAAGCCCATAACAGTGTATGAGGGTTCTCATTTAACCAGGATTTTTTACCATCTCCCTTATTTATGAGCGCCATCCTAGTGCAAGTGAAGTGGTATCGTATTGTGGTTTTCATTAGTATTTCCCTAATGACTAATGATATTGAGTAGCTTTTCACGTGCTTTTCATATGCTCTTTGCAGAAATACCTATTCAAATCATTTGACCATTTAAAAGTGGATTGCTTGTGGTTTTGTTACTGGGTTGTAAAAGTTCTTCATATATTCAGAATATGTGATTTTTAAATATTTTCTCTCAT
>SJYQ01002189.1:9075-66839 GCA_006410935.1 Redunca redunca
TTTACTGCCTGAGCCACCAGGGGAGCCCTAAAGCAATATTAGAGATCTAGAACACTTTAAAGTATTTATATGAAAGTTAAACACCAATTGGTGAAGAAAAAGATTCTTAAAGGGAAATATCAAATTCACATTAGGACACTTTGAGAATAAAGTGATTTTTCACATTACTAATTTAAAAAGGAAATCACAAATATAGTAGCTATCTTAGGTTTTTGTAACTGTTGAAGAGTTTAATTTTTAAAATTATTAATTTATTTAATTATCTCATGCTATTCCAGAAAACAGAGTAAGACATCTTTAGAATTTAGCATTTATCACTGAGACTATGAAATATTACACAGAAAATATATTAATAAAATCAATAATATAACAAAATATGTCCACATGACCTATAAAATAATAATAATCATGAAAATCCAAAGTTAATTATTAGCTAAGATATATACTGTCTCATTTAAACAATAATTTATGGCCTACCAAGGGTGAATCACTAAGAGAGTGGGCAACAAAAAGAAAGGAAAGATATATAATGTGTAAACTAGTTGTGTTTCAAATTACTTTTGAAGCAATCATTGCAAAAGATTATGGTTCCATCATTTGCTAAAAGCCTATTTCCCTAAAGCCACAATATAAAAAAAGTATTATTTACTATGATTCAAACACTTCATATAATGTATTGGTTGATGTAATATATGTCAAAACAAAATAAAATAAAACAAAATATAACAAACTGGCTGGTCCTGAACATAGCATTTTACAATTTGGTCATGTCAATTGTCAATTTAGTCAAGAATATTTACTAAGCATCCACTGTGTTCTAAAAGTTATTTTGCATTTCACTCCCCAGGTATACAAGTATTTTTTCATTTTAATAAGTAGAGTATTTTGATTTGAAATTTATATTTGAAAGAGAGTGTTTTAGAAGCAGCATATAGATGTCAAGGGAGGTAAGTGTGTTACCCAAATTTATAGAAGAGGGGAATGATATCTTCATTAGTATGTATGCTAAACTTTAACATAATATAATGCCTTGGTTATGCTAGTTTATATTCTCAGACATTTTGATGATGAAAGTGATAGAAAGTCCAAAATACCATATAAAGATTCAAGCTGTCATACTGCATAAGGAAAAAAACTCTGATAGCAATCTTAGGATTCCTTTTTCTCTTAAACACATCAAATGGAAATATAAGCTACTCTTGCAAAACTGTTTTAGCATGTCTCTTAAAGAAGACACCATTCTAAAACTTCTATTTTATCTTGTTTTTTTTTTAAAGAATCAAGATAATTCATTCAAAACACTTTTTATACAATTTGCAACAGCACTAATCTCTATGAGTTTACTATTTTAAAATAAAAATACCATTATTAGACTGGTATTGAAATGGTTTGGAATACTGTTAGATTAAATCTAAAGAATACAAAATCCATACAACCAGTGAGGATCAGAGAAGCTTTCTTCATGGTCTACTGCTATGTATCAGAACTGTGATGAATAATTATGACTATATATACTCATTTTTATTCATAGTAATAAAAGCACCTAATCTTAACTGAATGGTCATTATGAGACATGGACTTGAACTTATGGTCAAGATCTTGTTCTACCTTCACCAAACAATTCACAATTTCTCCTTCTCCATTTTACAGTTACATAAACTGGAACCTGGGGAGGTGGCAGATCTAGAAGCAGCTACATACAGACACGAACTCAGACACATTTGACCTCAAACTCACCCCCAAACAGTTCAAGCATCAATTTCAGCTGTTGAGAATTCTAGGTATATTAGTTACCTCTCAAAAGTTTGAAGATCTCTGAAAAAAGTAAAATTTTCTAAAACTTTAACACTGAATCAGTCACTACAAAATGAGCATAAAAGTATTATCAATAATTACAGGATTAGGATAAAAGAAAACATTGGGCTTCCCTGGTGGCTCAGAGGTTAAAGCATCTGTCTGCCATGCGGGAGGCCTAGGTTCGATCCCTGGGTTGGGAAGATCCCCTGGAGAAGGCAATGGCAACCCACTCCAGTACTCTTGCCTGGAGAATCCCATGGACGGAGGAGCCTGGTGGGCTACAGTCCATGGGAATGCAAAGAGTCGGACACGACTGAGCGACTTCACTTTCACTTTCACTTTCACTGACAAGATACTTGAGGTAAATGGGAAGATGAGGCAAACCCCTCTCCAGCCATTCACTATTTCCTAGTAAAAAAAAAGTTAAGTGTCCCAATTAGTTCACGACAGAAAAAGAGCAGATGGATAGAGTAACATAGGCACAAACTATCATAGGCATTTAGAAGCAAGAGAAGAGTGCAAACGGGCAAAATCAAGAAACTGCCAATTCTCAAAGGATCCAGGTGGGGAGAGGCTGGGACATGAGGGCTTGCTCAGGTAACAAAATATTTGACAATGAGATTTATTGTTCGTTTATATTCTATTGAGAGGAAAACATTCTTACAGTCAAGTGTTTTCTCAAAATCATGACTTAGAATATGGAGCAGAAATAATAGCTGAAAGGACCATGAGAGAGAAGGTATCTCTTAAAAATGTACTAAAAGGGTAGATATTGTTTTCTAACCACAAATGAAAACAGTAAGTAAAAAGGGCAAGAGGAAACTTTTGGAGGTGATGGATATGTTTATGGCATTGATTGGGATCCTAATCTCAAGTATATGATACAAACATATACTTATCTCCAAAGTCATGAAGTTGTATACATTAAATATATATACACATCTTTTTCTAAGTCAATCATGTTTCAATAAAGTGTTTACAAAGTACTAGCTGATGATCCTAGATAAGAAATCAAATAAATCAACTACGAATCACAGAAACGGTTTTGAGTAGAGAAGGAGGACATGATTACTATCATATGGATAAAGGAAAACTATTATTAGCTTAAAGGTATCTTTTGGTAGGCAAATTAAGAACTCAGTCCCATTTCACTTGTTGCCATTTGGCCAGTTAGTCTAAGGATCACCACCCTAAATCTATAGCCTCAGACTAAACCAGTGTAAATGGCAATAAAATTTGTATTGTGCTGGACAGTCCTATATTTTGAAAACTTACGGATATTTTCCTTAGAATAGGCTACATTACATTCAACTGATAAGGGGAAAATAGAGATGGGAAAGATAGTAGCATCTGCAAAGGTGAGAAAGTTGGAGCTAATAGCCAACATTCAGAAAATTAGGCATGTTCCTGGTCAGTTGGAACATACATTTTTTAAAGCATAAGATACATTTTAGAAAGTGTCTTTAGTAAAGAGCCTTGCAAAATTAGGCAAATGAGCTTACTTTTTATTCTTTATTAAAATACAAAGCTTGGTTATTTATTCTATAATAACCCTATGAAGTGGGTTTTGCTGTTATCCATATTTTATAGAGGATAAAACTGAAGCCAAGAAAGGCTAAACAGTTTAAGGTCACATTGCTAGGAAATGGCAAAGCCAAGATTCTAATCCAGAATGTTTACTGAGACTTCTCTCTTTAGTAAAATAACATTATTAGAACTGGGTTTTAGTATAAATAACATATGGATCCTATGTTAGACATAGAGGGAAGGACTAGATTGTCCAAATATTTTCTAAAAGAGCAAAATAAAGGAGAGCAAAAGATAAATATCCTAATATTTAGGCTGAGAGTTGCTTAACATATTACACTCAAGATAATTTTGCACATAACAATTTAAAATGTATATTTGTATTTCACTTCATCTTGGAGAGTAAGCTTCAAGATGACAGGACTGCCAGAACTGAAGGTAATGTGTTAACATGTAGCTGAAACACATATGCTCATCTTGAAATACTAACCTGAACTATAGCTGAAATTCTCAATGAAATGTAAATAATTGGGAAGACAAACAAAAATTAAGCTTTATTTTCAACCAAAGAGAAACACCCGGTCAGTTCTTCATTTTCTGAAACTAGCAAAATGTTCTTAATACTGTTATGTACTGATATGCGCTGCTGTCTACTGACTTAAAATTTAAATAGTAAAAAATTAGACCTCCTTCAATAAGCCATCAAGCACAGGAGTAGAATTGACCTATCTGTCTTGTTCTTATTTAGCATTGCAGAGTCCATAGATTTTTAAGCTGTTTCAACAATTGAATCTTTCATTTTTCCATGGGGGAAAGGTAAATACATTGTTGTTTTATTTTAGAGAATACTTTTAAGAGACTGAGGACAACAATAGGCCAATATGGTGCGGTGGAAAGGCTAGGAGCTTGGATTCCAACAGGACATGTTTCAATCCCACTCTGCCCACATCATGATGGAAATGACCTCTGCTTCACAGATCTCCCTCTTTACCAGGGCACTTCTATCCTGTAGTGAAATCACCTATTCTCATGTCTCTTTCTTTTGGTAGACACAGTACAGGACAGATGGGACCTTGTTCATTTTTATACTTGCAGCATACAATGGTTGGTCTATAACAGATACTTAATGTCAAGTTAGATCCATAACCCAGTCAGGATAACCTTTGAAACTTGCAACAAATTCCTGGAATGCCTGGGTTAAATGCCTAAATTGATTACAGCAGCTAGGCCAATGGGTCTGAGAATCCTCCCTAATATTAGGCAACTCGTGGATGGCCTCCAGACAGAGTGCCCAATATTTCAGAGGTAGTTTCCATCTGAACAACAACTAACGTCATTCTGATATAATCCACCAATCTCCAGAGTTGTCTTTGTGCCAGGCAACTAATCTTTAGCCTTGACAGTTCACCATGTCCAAATCTCATGAGATTTACAAACAACTGCAATGCCATTCTTAACAGTTATTTCATCTTTGACACAATTATTTTATTTTTTAGATCTGTTTCCCATCATGTGCCATGAGGTAAATTCCTGTTTTCTCAGAACAAATACTCACCAAAATGTACAGGCTAAAGAAAAACAAAAATAAAGTCTCCTCTTGTGAGTTGGCCTAGTCCCTGTCATGCTTAATAAAGTATCTTCTGGAGACAAGTGTGACTCATTGCTTCCTACCTGGCTTGCCAGGCCCTGGCAAATTTTAGAACCCTCAGATGGAATGGCAGATTGTATTTTCTGAGCATGGTGATAAAAATGTGATGGCAATCCTGCAGTGAAATGGGAGGTCTAGGGTCTCTCTGTCTTCAAACTGGGTGGACTTTAGTAGCTACCTTAATCAATAATATGGAGGGGATGTGGTTCTCAATGACTTCTGAGGCTAGGTAATAAAAAGCAAAAGGACCTCAGATTAGATCACCCTCTGACTTAAGACACTGCTCTTGGAACCCAGCCACCATGTTGTAAGGAATCCCAGGCTAAATAAAGCGGTCCTAGGTAGGCATACCAACAATAGCTATAGCAGGCTCCCAGGGCCAACTCTGTGCGTGGATGAGACTATAAGTAGTCCCAACCTCCAATGTGTGAATCTTCCAGATGAGACCCATGGAAACCACCAGAGGTATGGATGAATATGGCTGTTTTGAAAATATTTGTTATTCAGCAATAGATAATGAAAATTGATTTGGCAGGATGCCTAACTTTTGGAATGTCCATTTACAGTTAGATTTAAGACCATCTTAGATCTCTCACATTCTTTGGGTATTTTTTCACTGAGAGATGATCTGGAAATAACCATTCTGAATTTTATATTCCCATACCAAATAGCACCAATTATGGAAGAACTAAGAAAATCAATCAGAATGTACTGTCCTAAATATCTTAACTGTTTGATAAAAAAATCCAGATTATTATTTAAAGGCCTCCACAGTATGTCCTCATCCATTTGTCACCTGTATTTCTCCAACAGAGTTTGTTCTCACTGGTTATTTTTAAAAATATAGTTCTTTCCATTTTTAATGAAACATGAATATTTTTGGCAGAAAACACACAACACTGTAAACCCCAGGTACGCTTTATTCTCTCACAATGAAATCGTTCCCATTTATTTGATTTTAAATCCATTCAAAAGTTTCTCTGAAACACATTTTTGTTCACTCAGTTTTCATTCTTAGATTTCACTGCTCATTCCCACCTTTAACCTATGGCCAACTCAAACTTATGGTTCTTTGCCCAGTCACCCACCAACAAATACATCAAATAATCTACAAACTTGTCCTAGAATGTGCCAATCAGAAGATCTCCTTCTTATCCGCTAAATAGCACACTCCTGAAGTCAAAATAAGTCAATTTACTTTTTTAATATGGGCTTCCCTGGTGGCTCAGATGGTAAAGAATCTGCCTCCAATGCAGGAGACCTGGGTTTGATCCCTGGGCTGGAGAAGGGAATGGCAACCTACTCCAGTATTCTTGTCTGGAGAATCCCTGTGGACAGAGGAGCCTGGCTGGCTACAGTCCATAGGGATCCAAAAAGTCAGACACGACTGAGCAACTAAGCATAGAAGCTTTTTGTTTGCCTTTTCTTATATGATTCAGTTTTCCCATCTATAAAATAAGGATGATAATTTACCTGGCTCCAGAGTTGCTGTATTAATTGACAATATAAGCATTTTATAGGTCAGTATATACCTATAATTCTTATATTTACATCTTATGTTCATATTTGTATTCAGGCTTTTAGCAAGTAGGTTTCTTCCTCACTGTTCCATTGTGTTCAGTTACTTAATATTCATTATATGTGATTATCCACAGTTGGAAAAGGTCAGGACCTTAAACCATTAAATTATTTATTGACATTAAACATATTCAAATTCAAAGGATGCCTACTGTTTCAAACGCAGCCATAAAACTAGAAAAATCAGCCTCTTCCAACATTCCATATAGATTTTAATTTTGACAGACTACATGAAAATTATAAAACCAAGATACAATTGAGGATATAATTAGAACAAAAAAACAAAATTTTAGAAACTAGAATTTCCTCTGCTATAAGCTCAGTGAACAGTCTTTTCCGCAGGAATACTATAGCCCTTTCTCTCAAATTTAAAGGGGTGAAGAGGTGCAAGGCAAAAAAAAAAAAAAAAATAGTATGCTTTGATAATCTCTCTGGACTCAAAACTTCATAGATGATTTTGAAAACCAAGTCAGGTTTGTGATTTACACTTCAGTAATATGATGATGAAAGTCTAAGTAACTAAAGGTGATAAGAAGTGACATAAAATAAAAAGTTTATGAACACGGTGCTTACTTTGTGAAAGAGTTTATCTTCATTTGAATATTCCTAATAGGTACTGATAAAAGACTTACTTGCAATGTCTAAAGAAGAATTAAATAAAAAACAGGTATTATAGTTGTAGGAAAGAATCTTATCAGTATTCTAAGATTTTGGGAAAGTTAACACTGAGGTGCTCTATCTTAAAAGTAAATTATGTACAATTTATCACAAGGAAATTTACTGTGTAAGAGTGAAAAGGCTTGGATGTTAAGGGTTTTTAAAATTTATTTTCAGGGTAGCAATTCTATATAAGAGGGTAGCTGTTAATAACATACTTCTCTAAAATTAAAATTGTCAAGAGTCTACTATTTTAGAAGTTTTGCATAAAATAATTATTCAGAGGTATAAGACTAACCCAAAGTTGGGAAAAAGTTGTGTGGATACTGGTGTTCATATTTGTAGTATGTATCACAGAGAACAACTAAATGCTTTCAACAAACATAATTATGTTATGGTTCATTTTCTTAACATATTATACAACATAAACGTGTTTACAAAGATTTATAATAACTCGGAAAACACTGAAGGTAAATGTTCAGTGAGAAAATTTTGTTTTTGTTTTTGTGACATGCGGTCTGGCATGTGGGATTTTAGTTCCCTGACCAGGGACTGAACCCCAGCCCCCTGCACTGGTAGCACAGTCTTAATCACTGGACCACCAGGGAAATCCCAAGTGAGGAAATAAAATAACTAAAGCACATGTATAATAGAAACACAATCAAGCAAATTTACATATAGCATAATAACTAAGGGAAAATATAAAAGAGGTCCTATGGTTTGTGGCTGTCTGACTGACTTTTTCCATATTTTCTGTTATTTTACCAAATATTTTATAATAAAAATATATTTTACAATGAAATATGTTTAAATTAATTTTTTTTCTTATCCTCACTTCCCTCTTTCTCTTTGTTCTATCTCTCTTCTTCATTCATAAGTTGGCATACCAATTAAGAGTTTGGTTTCTGAATTCCTCAAAATCTGCATTTAAATTATACCTGAAGTCACTTTCTACTGGGCTTTCCAGATGGCACTAGTGGTAAAGTATTCACCTGCCAATGCAGGAGACATAAGAGACTCGGGTTCAATCCTGGCTTGGAAGAACCCCTGGAGGAGGAAATGGCGACTTACTCCAGTATTCTTTCCTGGAGAATTCCCATGGACAGAGAAGCCTGGTGGGTAACACATCCATAGAGTCGCAGACTGAAGTGACTTAGCAGGCACATATACTTTCTACCAGTGTGAGGTTATGCAACTTGGTAACTTCCTAGTTTTCTAAATCTGTAAAAAATTAGCATAACAATAGCATTTCCATTTCTGATTGCTGGAAAATTAAGTGAGACAACAATAATAAAATCCTTGGCATGGTGCCTACTATTACATGGCCATTACTTAACAGATGAGACCTGTTACTCTGCAGTTTCCAGCCTGTCATTCCTCCTTATGTGTCCTTATTTACCTCCCTGTTGAGATGTTCCCTGGTGGCTCAGATGGTAAAGCATCTGCCTACAATGTAGGAGACCTGGGTTCAATTCCTGGGTCAGGAAGATCTCCTGGAGAAGGAAATGGCAACCCACTCCAGTACTCTTGATTGGAAAATCCCATGGTCAGAGGAGCCTGGTAGGCTATAGTCCATGAGGTCGCAAAGAGTCGGACACAACTGAGTGACTTAGCTTTTGGTTCACTGTGAGAAGTTCTATATTAACAAAAGCAGAAGAAACTTCAAATATTATCTAACTAAAGCAAACATTTGTGTGTTCTTTCATGTTGCTCTGACATGTGTAAAAAGATTTGAGAGCAGTTCCAGGGAAGAGTGTTTCCTGAAAACATCATGGAGAGGTCAGTGTTTCACAACAGAAGAAACCCACAAAATGAAAACTTATGTGGAAGGAAACAGTCGTATTATTTCTTTGTTCCTAATTGATTTTCTCAAACCTGAACTAATGTGCTAATCAAGTTACTGTCCATTGTGAACATGGATGGGCCAAGGTCATCCTCTAAACCTCAACAATATAGTTTCTCAAGCTTTGACATTTTTCAGTTTGCAGCCTTTGCTGATAGAGATTACATATGCTAGTGACTTCTCAATATGAAAACTGCAGGAGTTTAAACAAGGACATTTGAGATGAAAATACAGTACCTTTTGGCTTGGATTTCTTTGTTAAATATTTCAAAGCACATCCTTGGAACACACACTGCTTCTGTCTGTACACATAGCTATTTATAGTTATGTATGAATCATATTAGCGTGAAAGCACAAGAATATCCCATTATTCACCCATTTTGAACCATTTCCTGGAATTCACCCATGCTTCAAAAGAAAAAAAAAAAAAAAGAATCTGCCAGCATAAGTAAACCAACTTTTTAAAAAACAGTGTCTATATTAGAGAGACATAAGAAACTGAATGCATACAGAGAGAGGAATAGAGAGAAGGATTATAAGAAACTGGCTTAGATGATTATGGAAGCCAGGAAGCCCTGCACTCTGCAGTCAGTAAGCTGAAAATGCTAGAAAGTTAATACTGTAGTTCTAACGCCAGTCCAAAGGCATGGGAACCAGGAGAGCCAATACTGTAGGCTTCATTCCAAAAGCCAACAGACTGGAGACCCAAGTAAAACCAATTGTTCAGTTCAAGTTCAAAAGCAGGAAAAAAGCAACATCCCAGCTTAAACAGTCACTGATTTTAAAATTTAATAATATTTTTCTAATTTTTCCAGGCAAGAATACAAGAGCAAGTAACAGCGTGATAAGTAATGATAGCTCAATTTAGGATAATAACAGGAAAAGGATAGTGTATAGAAGTAGGCATTTTTCTTACTATCAGAAAGACTTTTTGTAAAAAAAGTTAAGCTTTTTCTCAAAAGAGTCAATTCTGGGCATTTCATTAGCTGTAACAAAGAATTAGCAAATTGAATCCAACAACACATAAAGAAGATCATGCATCACAACCAAGTTGGATTCATCCCAGGGTCACAGGAATGGTTCAACAATTTGCAAATCAATCAGTGCAATATACCACATCCACAAAAGAAAAGATAAAATCACAAGATTATCTCAACTTAAAGACTTAAATATGACATGACCTCTAAAAGTACTAGAAGAGAACAGAGGCAAAACATTCTCTGATATAATTCATAGCAATGCCTTTTTAGGTCAGTCTCTCAAGACAATAGAAATAATAGCAAAAGTAAACAAATAGGACCTAATCAAACTTACAAGCTTTTGCACAGCAATGAAACCATAAAGCAAAAAGACAACCTATGGACTGGGAAGAAATAGTAGCAAATGATGTGACTGACAAGAGGTTAATTTCCAAAATATAAAAACAGCTCAGACAACAGAAACAACAACAAAAATTTCCCCAAACAGGCAGAAGACCTAAATAGACATTTTTGCAAAAAGATGTTCAACACCACTTATTAAAGACTTGAAAATTAAAACTATCATGAGGTACCGCCTCATACAGGTCAGACTGGTCATCGTTAAAAAGTCTACAAATAACAACTGCTGGAGAGGGTGTGGAGAAAAGAGATCTCTTCTGTACTGTTGGTGGGAATGAAAATTGGTGACATCACTATGGAAAACAGTATGGGCATTCCTCAAAAAATTAAAAACAGAGTTGCCATATGATCCAGCAATTCCACTCCTGGGCATTTATCAGAGAAAACTCTAATTTGAAATGATACATTCACCCTGATGTTCAGAGTAGCACTATTTGCAATAGCTGAAATACAGAAGCAACTTAAATGTCCATTGACAGATAAATGGATAAAGATGTGTGCACACACACACACTGGAATACTATTCAGCCATAAAAAATGAAATTTGCAGCAACATGAATGGACCCAGAGATTAACTAGGTAAGATAAATCAGAAAGAGAAAGACAAATTGCCACATGGTATCACTTATATGTAGAATCTAAAATACAACACAAAAGAACTCACTTAAGAAACAGAAATAGACTCACAGACATAGAGAACAGATGTGTGTTTGCCAAGGGAGAAGTAGATAGAGGAGGTCTAGACTGGGAGTCTGAGATTAGGAGGTAAAAACTATTACACATAGAATGTATAAATAACAAAGTCCTATTGTATAGCACAGAGAGCTATATTCAATATCATATATTAAACCATAATGGATAAGAATATATAAATCTATATAAATATATATATGCATGACTAAATAACTATGCTGTACATCAGAAATAATACAACATTGTAATTCAACTATACTTCAGTAAAAAATAAATNTCATTAAAAATGTTCATCTTTAAAAAAAAAAAAAAAATGGGTCAGTCAGAGGGTTAAACTAATTATGTTCCATCTTCATTTTAGAAATTATCTCAAAATAACATATGTATTTTATAAAAAGTTACACATACACACACACCTATATATGTTACTTACAATGAGGAATAAGTACATCAATTGTTATCTTTATGTCATTAAGTGAATTAAAGTTAGTAAAGGAAGACAGCATTCAAGGCTTATAAGCTCTGGATTCTGCCTACCTTTCCAAGTTGACTGCACAGATTAGATATATGACACTGGACAAGTTATTAAACCTCATTAAACTTCTATCCTTCATCTGTAAAATGACAAGAGTAATTCCTACCTCAGTTTACAGGAAAAATCCTTTCAGAGAATATGTGTAATAGAATTAGCATGGCACCTTCTTTTTCTTTGCCATCATATTGGAGAGGTGATATTACTACCAGTAACATCATTGTCATCAATATCAGCTAGTGAGTAGCAGTGGTTTGTCACCCCAGGCAGTTCTAAGTCTGAAACTTGTCACTGTGCTCCTTCAAAAGTTTTACTAAGTTAGTGCAAGAGAAGGCTGAAGCCTTGCCACAATGATATCAACAGCTCAAACACAAATATTCATAGACAAGGCAGGAACTATTAGTAAGATAGCAGATAATGGTGTGAACTATGACCAGCTGGGAAGTAGGAGCCCAAAGGCTTTCAAATTCAATTTTTTTCTTCATGCATTTGAAACTGGAATTTATTCCTCTTGCCATTTGATGTAATAGTAAGAAAGCATTTCTAAACAAGAATTTAAATTCAAAGTGATGAAACCTTCTGTATATTTAACAGTGTCAGAAGGAGACAAACAGAAGCATATTCAATGACCAGAAACAACTCTAGTTAACATTCTTTAAATCATAGACATCAGCTTTGGCAAATGCCCTTAAGTTGATACAAATGCCCAGGGCCATCCATTTGCCCCTGTTCAGATATTGAGGCCAGAAAGAGAACAGGGTGTTTCTTTTTGGCAGACGAGAGGAATTCTAGAAAGTGTATTAAGGTTTTGTCCATGCAAGCTTTCTCTTCTTGCTCCCAGTTTTTTTTTTTTTTTTCTTGCAGCCACTCATATGGGCTTTTGTTTCTAAGGCTCAAACAAAATAGCTCCTATAAGGGTCATCAGCAGTCTAGGCTCCAAGAAAATATTCAAGTTTCAGTCCTCATTTGTGTAATAAGCAGTGTGTAACAAATTTGATTATTCTCTACTCCATCTAATGATTTCTCTAGGCTTCTTAGACATCATTTTCCCGTGGTACTTCTACTTCATGACCTACTCTTTCTTGATTTCTTTGCTGGTTTCTCATCATTTCTTAATAATTACAAATATTTGCACTTCCCTTAGGCTCAGTAATTATATTTCTCCTCTTCTCCACCTACTCTTCCTCTCGAAATGAAACTCATGCAGTCCCATTAATTTAAATACTATCTATACACAGATAGCCTCTGCCCAGACCTTTCTCATGAACTCCAGAATCATATAGCTGACAGCCTGTTTGATATGTCTACTGGGTTGTCAAACAAGCAACTCAAACTTGATATGCACAAAATGAAAACTTCCATGCACTGTGATTTTCCTTCCCATAGTTTTCCCTATCTCAGTAAACTCTCTGTTTTTCCAGTTGTCTAGATCAAAAATCATGGGGCCATCCCTGATCCTTGTTTTTCTCTCAAGTGGATATTTAATCCATTGGCCAAACCTAAACATTTAAAGCTATCTAGAATTAATCACTTCTCAGCCTGTACCGTGTTAACAGTTTATATATGGCCACAAATTATTTGAGAGTCCTCCTATCAAGAGATAAAGTTTAGAGACTTCTCTGACTGTCCAGTAGCTAAGACTCTGTGATTCCAATGCAAGGGTCTAGGTTCAATTTCTGACTGGGGATCTAGATCCCATGTGCTGCAACTGAGACTCAGTGTCACCAAATAAATAATTTTCAAAAAAGAGAGATAAGTCGAAATCCCCAACCCTGGAATTTCGGTGCACTTTGTGGCTGCTTTGACAAATACTATGTGACAGAAGTGATGGTGTGGCACTTTCTAGATCTAGACACTGGTAACTATCACTTTTGCCCTTTTGGGATACCTGCTACTGAGTTCTAAACTACTATGTAGGTAGTCTGAATACTGAATAGACCATGTAGAGAGACCCTGGGTAGGTAGAGGAAGCTGTGTTGGATCAACAAATAAGATACCAGCTGAATATCTCCAAATTACCCTTGTTTGCTCCTCATGAAGCAGAACTGCCCAGCAGAGAACCCTGTCTATATCCTTGGCCCTCAAAAATGTGATGTATAATAAGATGGTTGATGTACAAGCCACTAAATCAGGGATAATTTGTTCCAAAGTTGTAAATAGTCAGAACACTCATCCTCTCCCAAGGTACTATCACCCCTCTCTGGAATTAATTTAAACTCTTCTAACTGATCTCTGCTTTCCCTGATTCCCAGCTTGACCTTGCCATCCTTCTCTGCACAAAGCAGTCACAGTAATCTTTTAAGCAATACATCATTCTCCTCAACGCCCTCCAATGGACTGCTCTTATAGTGGTTAATTCCTGTCTCATGAAGACCAACAGCCAGGTCCTTACAACGGCCCTGACTGCCCTACGGGATCTGAACCTCCTCTACCGCTCTGACTTTACATCTCACCATTCTTCCTGGTACGCACCCCCTCAGCCGTACTGGTTTCACCAAAATTCCTACAACACACCAAGCACAACCCCCTGGCATTTCCTACTGCATTTGCATTTACTATTCCTCTGCCAAAACGGATTCCCTCCTTGTCACCCACTAAGCTCACCCTTTCACTTCCAGCAATTCTATGTAGTTCACCCCTTTACTCCCATCAATCTCTGCTTAAACGGCATCTTCTAAGAGAAGATGTCAATGACCATGATATATTAAAAAAATCCCACTACTGCATATTCTGTCATTTATTATTGTTTTCTTCTTTTTCATAAGCCACATAACACAGTCTTCTATATTACCTATATTTTTGTTTATCTTCTGTCTCAACACTTTTTGTATAATTATTGCATTCTTAAAAGCAATATGTACTTAAAAAGCTATATATTTTAAAATCATTTAAGTTTACAAAAATACCATCATGTTTATAATCTTTGGGAATTCACTTTTCATTTAATATTTAGTAATTTATTACTAACATTTATCCATGTTGCTGCATATTGCTATGTGTATACATATATGTGTATGTGTGTGTGTATTCATTTTGCCTATGGTATTGCTTTGTGAATATACAACAAATTACTCGTCTACTCTTGTCTTGATTGACATTTAGTTTTCAGATTTTCTACTATGAATACTATTTTATGTGTCTTTCACTGCCTATGTTCAAGAATTCTCCTTGGTAAAATACCTAACAGTACAGTTCCAAGGGTAATTTTTGATTATGCTTTATATGAGTCCATGTTTCTACTGAAAACCATCTGTACTTCCTTAGTCCCTAGATTATATATTTGGCCCAAATTAGTTACCTATGCAGGACTTCTGGTGGTTGTCTTTTCACCAACTATGCTCCATTTTTACACCAATAGTATGCTAATTTTCCTTTGGTAAGTTCATTTCTTTCCCATTTTTGGAAGTTCAAGTGGCTGTGTCACAAAGCCAGCTCTAGAAATGAAACTGAGAGGGAAGAACCATTCAGTACATCCCATCCTCTTGATCTACAGTGATCAATTCAAGAAGAGCAGATATAGCATTTAGAGATGTTTGCTGGAGATTCTGGGGAAAAGTACTTTAATTGTCTTTTATAGAACTTCCCAAAGAGACATTTTCATCTTGATAAAGATTGAAAGCTTGTAAACTTGGGACTGGAGCAAATCCTGGGGATATAGAATCAAGAAACAACAACAGCAAACCTATGCTGGTCACGTCTTCACGTCTTCTTTGTCACGTCAAGTGGCTCATAAGCCATATCTAAACTGAATTCTATTTCTGGAATTTTAAGCCATCACGATGTGATGGTCCCTACCATTTATTTATTTATTTAACAAGCTTTTGTTACCTGTCTCATAAGAGTAATCATATATCATTTAATTTCATCTCCAATTGTTCCTTCACATGAACACTCTACCCAGCTGTGTCAACCAGGTTCCTGATTTTCACTCTCCTGACATTTACTATTTTCTACCTTCTTTCAGGCAAATTCTCACCCACATTTTAAAGCCCAATTTGTTCCCTTTTCGTTTATGAATCCTTTCCTGACCATGCTGGGGCATCATATGACACCACAGCATTTTCTGGCTGTGCCTTTGGGGGGATGGTGTTCTGTTCTTGTCATCTCTTGTAGAGTCTTACGTTCCCATGGACATTTTCTGCTGGACCTCAGTATGCATGTCCTCTTGTCCCACTAAGTTCACGGACCATGAGTTTTATTTCATTATCTCTCCCAAGACAATAAATCCTTATTGAATGAACACATCAGGCAAAGCAGGTCCATGTTTTCTCCATTATCTGGTAGCCACAGTTTCACTCTAGTATCTCAGTTCCCAAAATGTAAGATTCTGTGTAACCCCATTATTATTATGGCTAAAACAATGAACTTGTCTTAACATTTGCATAGCATTGGTCTCTTTTCAGCATATTACTCTTAGTGCTCTGAAAATCTGTGCACCTCTCATGAGTTTTTACAAGTATTAGATTTGTAAATTTACGAGAGACAATTTTAAAAAAGCACCTTAATGCTTATGAACGATAAAGTAAACAAATGATTGAAAATAATGTTATATGAGTATAAAACAGGACAATTTAACACGTTTAAACTCTTTATAAAATTTAAAAGCAGAAAGAAAACAAATGACCACAAAAGGCAGGATAGTGATGACAGAAATAAGTAGAATGAGGCTGTCAAAATAAGAGAGAAATGAATGAATTCCATATGACCCAGAGAGAGAAACAAACATTCATAGGTGGAGGCATCAGAAAGGGGACCTAATATCAGAGTTCTGAGAAGTGACTGGTGATCCTACCGTCATGTTTGTCAAGAACCAGTGATGAGAGCATCCAAAATCTTTCGCGATTTGCCTAAAATTAGCTAAATTCATTGCAGGTAACTTCTCTGTATGTGGTTCTGAGAAGTTACCCTAGTAGATCAGACAGTTAATGTCTAAATCTTGTGTGCCAAAAAGAGCATGCAATCACTTAAAAAAAAAGCTTGTAGTGTTTGTAGTCTATTATTACAAAAGAATGTGTAATTCTCACTTCCATAGTACACTGTTCAATCCAAAAGTAAAAAGTGCTATAGCCTACATGCTATGTTATACAACACAGACAATAAATCAACAAATATTAACAATATTTTCTATTTAAACTTGTCCCTTCATTAGGTGGTAAAGGAAGTGGGGAGACTGAGGGACAGGAGTTGATCTTTTACATTGCTTTTTAATATATATAGATTAGAAGTCATTTTTCCGTTGACTGAATTTATTTTGGTTTCTTTCAAGAATGCTCTTCCCCATAAATATCTCATTTCCCTAACTGTAAGCAATGACAGAGTACATCTGTGATGACTGCTGTTTGGAAAAGTAATTCCCTACTAGAAGCACAACTTTATCACATAGGGAGGCTTTAGAGGTACTGATCGTTTTGGTTGCATCCCAGTCCTATTGATCTAGACTCTCCCTGGGCAGTTCTTGGAGACATATATTTTTTGAAAGCCAGCTTATTAGGCCCATGCATTTGCATTGCAGTCTATGCTCTTGCTGCACATTGCCTGGTTCCATCTGCTTCTGTTTTTCTGGATTCCCAAGGTCTCCTAAAAGATGACTGAAATGCAGAGAAGCAATTACCTCAAAGCACAAAGCTTGTAATCACTTGTCCCACTGGTGCTGGTGATGCATTAACAACCACAGAAACAATGGAGAGTCCCAGTATATTCATTTAAACTAGAGTTTGTATCACACCATGCAACTGTATGAAGCTATAGCTGTCACATATCCTGCAGTCTCATCCAACAGACATGAAAGCTGAGTGGAAATGGGTGGGAAGAATAAGCCTGCACAAGATAGGTCCTGGCCTCAAGGGAAGATCATTTCTCATACAGGGCTTTCTCCTAGAATTTAGTGAGCTGTCCTACTGATAACATCACACCAGGCTCTGTGAACTCTATGCCAGGCAAATGTGATGGGAAAATCACAGTATTGGGAAGGTCAACTGAAACACCACAGCAAGTTCCAGTCCCTCAGGTAAAAGGCTCTAGGAGGGCTAGACATGTCAAGGGCTAGACAGTCTGGGCTCATAAAATACCATAAACCTCTTGATTTAAACAAACAAAAAAAGCACACATCTATTTCTGACAGCTCTTGAGGCTGAGAGGTCCAAGATCAAGGTGCCAGTAGGTTTGATGTCTTATGAGACCTTCCCTCCTGCTTTGCAGATGGCCAGCTACCTTCTTACTACGGTCTCACATGAAGAAAAGAAGAAGTTCTCTGGTCCCTGCTTCTAAGGACACTAATCTCATCATGAGAACCACTCACATGACCTCATCTAAACCTCACTGTCTCTCTAAGGCCCCACCTCCTAAAACCCTAGCATAAGAACCAGGGATACTACTACTACTAAGTCACTTCAGTCGTGTCTGACTCTGTGCAACCCCATAGACAGCAGCCCACCAGGCTATGCCATTCCTGGGATTCTCCAGGCAAGAACGCTGGACTGGGTTGCCATTTCCTTCTCCAATGCAGGAAAGTGAAAAGTGAAAGTGAAGTCGCTTAGTCGTGTCCGACTCTTTGCGACCCCATGGACTGCAGCCCACCACGCTCTTCTGTCCATGGGATTTTCCAGGCAAGAGTACTGGAGTGGGGTGCCATTGCCTTCTCCGAAGAACCAGGGATAGTACACAAATATTTAGCCATTAATAGGGCCCCAGGCAAGTAGATCATACTTCAGATGAAACAAATAAGACCAGTAAGCCAGGAACACAGACTGAGCATAGGTTTTTAAGTTAAGAGCCAATGCTGTCAATGTGTAGCCACGAGAGTGCCATTACAAGCTTATAAAGCAGGCATGAAGTCTACAACTTAGGATAACAGATGTATTCCTCTACATCAACTTACAAGATATGGTGAGCATGAAAGCATAACACTCACTGATCTGATAAGCTTGAAAGACCAAACACAAACTACTGAAAAGCTGTTTACTTAGAAATTATGCACGGGTTAAGCATGCCTGAGGAACAACACAACAACAACAACAACAAAAAAACTGAAAGAACTTTGTGAACTATATAAGATAATCACATTTTTACCAATTTAAGAGTAATATATCAAAGCACGACACTGACGAAATTAGGGTATGAACTCTTCACTGATTGAATTCACAGAGAATTGCTTCTAGAATATGTATGGAAAATAATTCAACAAACTGTTAAAAGTATTGCTTCCCAGGAGAAGGAATCAGAGCAGAGAGATAGAGACAGAAGAGGAGTGAATATATTCACTATAAAGTGAATGCCCTTTTAAAGCTTATGTTTTATAGAATTTATATGTATAAACTATTTAGAAATTAAACCATTTCAAAACAAGAGATGAGTGCTTTAATTTCTCACTTTGTTTTTTACAGATGGATATAACTATATTCTGAAATCAGTGATCAAAAATACTTCCATCAGTCAATAGCATATCTCAGCAAAAGATATTGTTCTAAATATTCATGAGGGTCAATAAATTCTAAACTGTTGGTGAAAATAAACACCAGAAGAAAACTAAAACTCAAAAGGCTACGAAAGTTCATGTCAGTCATGCTACTGTTCTGGTAACTTCCACTGGAATGGGATAAAAAGTTACACACCCCAGCCCACCCTGCCACGTATTTAACCCAGAATATGCCACAATCCATGTGTGAATATGCTAAAACAGTCCTGTCAAGATTTTGGGGGGAAAACTATTCGGAATAAATTGAAATGTTAAAATACTCTGAAAGAAACCAATATGTGGTGTAATTGTACAGTTAATTGTACTTATAATAAGCCTGGTATTAAAAAAAAAAAAGAACTATCATGATATTTTAGAGGTATCGGGTTTTAAGAAGCTATTAAAGCATGTAATGCACTTTAGAATTAACAAGCCTTTTTGACAGGAAACATTCTTCCTTTCTCCACCCCACAAATCCTTAAGTAGAATATTATTTTATTTTTATTATATGTGTAAGTCTAGAGATTTGCTAGCAGTCTCGTTCATAGGAAATAGCAGAGAAATGAATCAGAGTTCTGCTTTATTTCAAACACCTATGATATTACCAGGTCACATTTTGATGAATTAGAAATCTAGTCAAACAAAGCAGAACAAGTTCTTATTGAAACTACTAGTTTTGAAACGATTCTCCACATTTAGCCCAAGTTAATCATATTAGTCTAAATGGGCTAGTTTCAACATATGAACCGTATAATGAGTATAGAACCTCAAAATGTCATTTCATCTCAATGACATGTGTAATTACACCGGTTTACTACTTTATTTTACAAGGTTATACCTGGTGTTAATATATTTTTAAATGCTTTTTTTTTCCCCAGTCAACATCTGTTATATCACACATAAACTAAAAAGCTCAAGCTCAGCAAGGATTTTAGCACAAGTATAAACATAACCATATAAATGCGTCATAAATACACTAGCTCGCCCCAAAACTACTACAATGCTATATGCCACTGCATCCATCTGGACCTAACTTTCAATTATGGGCAACTAACACAAGTCTCCAACCAGTCCATCCTAAAGGAAATCAGTTTTGAATATTCATTGGAAGGACTGATGCTGAAGGTGAAACTTCAATACATTGGCAATCTGATGCAAAGAAGTGACATTTGAAAAGACCCTGATGCTGGGAATGATTGAAGATGGGAGGAGAAAGGGATGACAGAGGATGAGATAGTTGGATGGCATCACTGACTCGATGGACATGAGTTTGAGTAAGTTCTGGGAGTTGGTGATGGACAGGGA
The DNA here is from genome assembly GCA_006410935.1 of Redunca redunca. Taxonomy (NCBI): domain Eukaryota; kingdom Metazoa; phylum Chordata; class Mammalia; order Artiodactyla; family Bovidae; genus Redunca; species Redunca redunca. Next base: position 29,488 of record SJYQ01002189.1, read on the forward strand.
AGCCTGGCGTGCTGCAGTCGATGGGGTTGCAAAGAGGTGGACATGACTGAGAACTGAACTGAACAAAAGTCACTAAAGCTTTTTGTGGATGTGAGAGTTCGACTGTAAATAAAGCTGAGTGCTGAAGAATTGATGCTTTTGAACTGTGGCATTGGAGAAGACTCTTGAGAGTCCCTTAGACTGCAAGGAGATCCAACCAGTCCATTCTGAAGGAGATCAATCCTGGGATTTCTTTGGAAGGAATGATGCTGAAGCTGAAACTCCAGTACTTTGGCCACCTCATGCGAAGAGTTGACTCACTGGAAAAGACTCTGATGCTGGGAGGCATTGGGGGCAGGAGGAGAAGGGGACGACAGAGGATGAGATGGCTGGACAGCGTCACGGACTCGATGGACATGAGTCTGAGTGAACTCTGGGAGTTGGTGATGGACAGAGAGGTCTGGCCTGCTGCGATTCATGGGGTCGCAGAGTCGGACACGACTGAGCAACTGAACTGAACTGATACTTAGGGTATAAAGAGTTCTGTTAATCAAAAACAAACAAATGACCAAATTAAGACTGCATATTTTTGTTGATGCTGTAACTGAAGTTATTCATTAATATTAAGCAAGAAGTCACGTTCCTTAAAAAATTATAAGAAAATTAGAATACATTGATAGTATCATTTGATAAAGAAATTTATATATTGATTTCAAAAAAATGATTACTCCATTATCTCCCAGAAGAATATGAGCTAATCTTTACTTAAAATGATAGATATGCAAAATCATATTCAAATTTACATATGGAACCAACATTAGAGTCTAGTGACAAGATACCAATTTGGTTTTCATACACCCTACATTAAAAACACAGAAGTAGGCATGTCCTTGGTGGTGCAGTGGTTAAGAATCCACCTGCCTATGAAGGAGACACAGGCTTGATCCCTGGTCCTGGAAGACCCCACATGCCAAGGCCGTGCTCTAGACTCTGTGCTCTGCAACAGGAAAAGCCGCTGCAAGGAGAAGCTCATGCGCTGCAACTGACCAGCCCCTGCTCCTTGCTTCCAGAGGAAGTCTACGTGCAGTGACGTGAAGCAGCGCAATCAAAAAAAAAGTAGATTTATCCTTCATCTAATCCTTCCAAATGTTTTTGTCCTTCCACAATTACATACTGTCTATATAAACAAAGAATTCACCTCCAAGTCATTACACCAATTTACTTCTTAATGGTCTTTTAATCCTTAGGTGGAGAAGATTTCAGTGTCTTTATTTTGTTTTGTAGAAGAATGGATTTTTATCTTATCATAGTTGAAGCTCTACTGAAGTAGAATTAATACATAAAATTGGAATTTTTTTAGAGTGTACAACATGATGATTTGATAAATGTATACACTATAAAAAGATCCCAACAATCAAGTTAGTTTGCATAGAAAATGGATTAAACAATAGTTCTTTAGACTTCTGGTTTTTAAATTACAAAAAAAAAATGAAAACCATGAAAATGCTTAAATAACCTTAAAATTTAAAAACTGCTACTTGAAAATGGTAAAATACCTCATTTCTAATGAAAAGTTCCTGTATTTTATGATAGAACTTCTAAAGCTCTAACCAAAAACAATATACTGCCACTACTGAATTTGAAATAGCCTTTCATAGTAATAGGTTTCAAGTAGAATGAACTCTAAAATGATTCTTCATAAATACCATGTACAAGAATTCTAACTTTGAAAAACATGTTATTTCCATGGAATGGTAAATAATTTCTAATTATCAATAACTTAGTTATCAGATATAGTTTGTATTTTTCTAAGTATTTCATGAATTTAAATGTAATTATATATCACAATCCCTATTTAAGAATGAAAAAGAAACCACAGGAACTATAATTATATATATCCAAACTCCTTATTTGCATGAGAAAATGCATATCTAGAACTGGCAGAGATTTTCCCAAAGTACTGGTCTTGGCATTGATTTTTTCCAGATCTGACTTTTGGATCAAAAGCACAGGCAACAAAATAAAAAATAAACACATTTGTCTATATCAGACTAAAAAGTTTCTCATAGCCTAGAAAATAATCAGTACAATGTAGAGGTAATACAGAACAGGAGAAAATATTTGCAAACCATATATCTGACAAGAGATTAATATCAAAAATATATAAGGAACTCAAACAACTCAACAGCAAGAAAAAAATTAACTAGATACTTTGATTTTAAAAATGGGCAAAGGACCTAGATAGACATGTCTCCAAAGAAGTCACACAGAGAGCCAAAAGGTATATGGAAAAATGTTCAACAACACTAATAGTCAGGGAAAGGAAAATCAAAGCAACAATAAGAAATCACCTCACATGTGTTAGGATGCCTGTGTATGTGCTCAGCTGTGTTTAACTCCTTGCGACTCCATGAACTGTAGCCCACCAGGCGCTTCTGTCCCTGGGATTTCGGGTGAGAATACCAGAGTAGGTTGCCATTTCCTTCTCCAGGGGATCTTCCCGACCCAGGGGTTGAACCCGCATCTCTATAACTCCTGCACTGCAAGAGGATTCTTTACCCACTGAGCCACTGGGGACACCCCAATGGTTATTATCAAAAAGTAAAAAAATAACAAGCATTGATGATGATGTGGACAAAAGGGTGTCCTTGTACACACTGGTAAGAACATAAGTTGGTACAGCCATTACGGAAAACAGTGTAGAGGTCCCTCAGAAAAATAAAAATAGAACTACCATTTGATCCATCACCTTCTTGGGTATATATCTAAAGGAAATAAAATCACCCTCTTGAATAGATATTTGTACACCCATGTTAATCACAGCATTATTTATAGTAGCCAAGATATGGAATGTTCAGTGACAACTAACAAATGATAAAGAAAAAAAATATACATATATGTATACTATTTAGCCTACAAAATAAGGAAATTCTCTTTTGTCACTTTCAATAACATGGATAAACCTGGAGGACATCACCTTAAGTAAAGTAAATCAGACATAGACAAACACTGCATGATCTTACAGTATATGTAAAGTATGTATATGTATATTTAAAATATGTAAAATAAAATTAAAATACAGCCAAATTATAGTAAGAGAGAGCAGAATGGTTAACAAGGGCCAGGGGTTGAGCAAAAGGGAAGATGTTGGTCAGAGAGTATGAAATTCTAGTTAAATTAATAAAATAAATAAGTTCTGGAGACCTAAAGGGCAGCATAATTTGCAATAATGCACTGTGTCCTTGAAATCTGCTGAGAGTACATCTCAAGTGCTCTCTCCATACACAGAAAGGAGTAACTATGTGAGGCGATGGATTTGTTTTAGCTTAATTGTGGTAACCAATTCATAATATATACATATATCAAAACATCACATTCTCTACCTTAAATGTATATAGCTTTTGTTTGTCAATAATAATTTAATAAAGCTAGGGGATAAAAAAGCTAAGAAATAATCGGGTCAATTATTTGAACTCAGATTTCCCGAAGTCCATATCTCTTTTTATCATATCAATGTATGTTCAATTAATTGCATTAGCAATTACAGTCTGAAGCAATTTATAAAAAAAGAGTGTAGATACAATCAAACAGCATATAAGCTGAATAAAAATATAAAGAGGAGACAGAAAGTATTTATTTAGTATACAGATAAAAGTATTATATATCTAGACCCAGAACTAAAAGAGACACCAGAGCTGTTTACCGAAGTTTCTTTTTGGCCACCAGAACATAGGCTTTTCAGTATGCTAAGGGAGGAGACAGAAAAAATGTGAGTTAAAACATAGTTCTATTTTACACCACTTAAACTGTTAATTTTCTATTTCATCACACTCTGAGGCTTACAACAATATTGCTGGGTGCTTGGAGATTACATTCAGAGAATATGACTTGGCTGATGTAGAATTACTGACAAAGGAAAACAAGAGCTCACCATTTATAAAAAATAATATTTTTCTAAATGGGGAAACAACTGTGAAAATGGCCAGAATAATATTTCATAAACTAAATTCTTATTGTACCATATAGGGAAAAGAAAGTGACAGAGGAAACTCAAACCAATAAAATCTTACAAGTTTATCCAACAGATTAAAATCTGGGGAAAAAGTAAGTTACTAATTTTATAAATAGGCCCTGTTATGAATATTTTCAACCTGGAGGGCTGTGTCCCTCCAAAATTTGTATGTTGATGCCTTAACTCTCTAGCATGATGGTATCTAGAAGTGAAACCTTTGAGAAATAGTTAGGCTTAGATAAGAAGATGAGGATAGGTGCTCCAGGAAGGGATTAGAGCCCTTATATGAAAAGAAAGAGAGACAGAGTCTTTATCTTCTCCGTGTGAAGGCGCAGCAAGCCAAGAAGAAAGTCCCCACAAAGAACAAAATCTGCCAACCCCTTGATCCTAGACTTCCCAGGCTCCAGACTACGAAAACTAAATTCCTGTAGCTTTAATATATCCGGTCTGTGGTATTCTGTTAACGGCAACTGGAGCTGACTAATAGGTAAAACAGTGTTTCCCCAAAAGGACTTACTTGTAGCAGTGGACAACTCTTTTCAAGCAAATCTTATATGGTGCCTCTGAGATAAAAGGGCTTGTCAGAATATGGAAAATCTGGAGCAGAGTGATATTAAATATTATTTGGAATGAGGGGGCCAATGCTGCTTTACCATGAATGAAGATATCATACTATGAGTGCTGAGTTTCCTAAAACTGAAAGAATGAATGAATAAATGCTACATATTTATGAAGATTCCAAACCTGCCTAAGAAAAGCATAATGACTTAGCAAGAATTGGGCTTCATCCTCTCTGCTGACATAGCCCTCCCTATATCGAGTGTCATCAGCATGAGTTTCCGTGATGTAAGAAACGACATGCTGCAACTGCTTCTGCTGTTCGGGGTTAACTTTTTTGTGTTAATATTGCAATCTTCATGAAATTCATGAGACAATTATGTCATGTACTTCTATTATGTTCCTTCCTTCTCAGTTCAGTTCAGTTCAGTAGCTCAGTCGTGTCCTGCTCTCTGCGGTTCCATGGACTGCAGCACACCAGGCCTCACTGTCCATCACCAACTCCCAGAGCTTGCTCAAACTCATGTCCATTGAGTTGGTGATGCCGTCCAACCACCTCATCTTCTATCGTCCCCTTCTCCTTTTGCCTTCAATCTTTCTCAGCATCAGGGTCTTTTTCACTAAGTCAGGTCTTCACATCAGGTGGCCAAGTAACTGGAACTTCAGCTTCAACATCAGTCCTTCCAATGAATATTCAGTACTGATTTCCTTTAGGATGGACTGATTTGATCTCCTTGCAGTCCAAGGGACTCTCAAGAGTCTTCTCCAACACCACAGTTCAAAAACATCCTTCCTTCTAATCCCAACCTAACACAGTCTTTCAAGTTACAAAGTTTCGAGTTACAGAGTTACAGAGTTTCAAGTTACAGAGCAACAGTAAAGTTGCTCTGGTTGAGGTGATACCTGAAGACTGAAGTCTAGGCTGTTGTGAGGCTTATGTGAAAACAACTAACAGATGATCCACAGCATAGTCCATGATCAATGCTAGTTCTACTATTTATGCTCATCCAATCTTGCCCCCATTCAGGAATAGAATTACCTCTCAGATTAGAGCCAAGCTACAATCTAAATTGCATTATCATTTTTCCCCTTACACCTGAATTCCTATATTGCTGTTCCATGGGATCATGTCCTCATTGAGCTAATTTTAATGAAACCATCCAATTCTATAATACTCAGTTTTATTAAAAAAAAAAAAAAAACCCTGACCGTCCTACTTGCATACAACTGAATTTTTAAAATATTGAGTATTTGAAATCCATCTACGTTAAATTTGGTAAAATTTCTCCCTATAGTGCAAGCTAATCAAGATCTCATGAATGCCAAATTTGACTCAAACAAATGAAAGAATGAATAAACAAACACGGTACATTAAAACATATTCTCTTGAAAGAATGCACACACATTATTGACATGAAGCCTCCCAAAGTGGGAATCTGCAAAGAAAACCTACAAAATCATATCTGGCAGCCATGCCTACACACTTGGTCCCTTTCAAAAGCAGCATTACAGAAACTTGATTTTAAAAATTTGATTTTAAACTTCAATATGTTTTCTATCCTCTCTCTCAAACTGTGTGTCATTTGCAAATTTAGTTAGTATTTCTTCTATGGATTCAACTAATCCAAGGAGAAGATATTGAAAGGGACAAAGCAAAACAGAATTTATTAGAATGTTGCCAGAGAAGCCCCTTCTGGTAAGACTCAACAAGAAGAAAAGTAGAACGTTTATTGAATTACTACTGAGTGATTTGTTAAACACTGACTTAATTCTTATATTTCTCCATCAAAGGGCAGATAGAATGAAAACCACAACCACAGGAAATTAACCAGTCTGATCACATGGACCACAGCCTTGTCCAACTCAATGAAAGATGGATGGGTCATGGTGGAGAGTTCTGACAAAACGTGGTCCACTGGAGAAGGGAATAGCAAACCACTTCAGTATTCCTGCCTTGAGAACCCCATGAACAGTATGAAAAGGCAAAAAGAGACTCTGAAAGATGAACTCCCCAGGTCGGTAGGTGCCCAATATGCCACTGGAGATCAGTGGAGAAATAACTCCAGAAAGAATGAAGGGATGGAGCCAAAGCAAAAACAACACCCAGTTGTGGATGTGACTGGTGATAGAAGAAAAGTCCAATTCCATAAAGAGCAATATTGCATAGGAACCTGGAATGTTAGGTCCATGAATCAAGGCAAATTGGAAGTGGTCAAACAGGAGATGACAAGATTGAACATTGACATTTTAGGAATCAGTGAACTAAAATGGACTGCTGCTGCTGCTGCTAAGTTGCTTCAGTCGTGTCCAACTCTTTGCGACCCCATAGATGGCAGCCCACCAGGCTCCCTCATCCCTGGGATTCTCTAGGCAAGAACACCGGAGTGGACTGGAATGGGTGAATTTAATTCGGGTGACCATTATATCTACTACTGTGGACAAGAATCCCTTAGAAGAAATGGAGTAGCCCTCATAGTCAACAGAAGAGTCCATAATGCAGTACTTGGAAGCAATCTCAAAAATGGCAGAATGCTCTCTATTCGTTTCCAAGGCAAACCATTCAATATCACAGCAATCCAAGTCCTTGCCCCAACCAGTAATGCTGAAGAATCTGAAGATGAATGGTTCCATGAACACCTACAAGACCTTCTAGAACTAACACCCTCCAAAAGATATCCTTTTCATTATAGGAGACTGGAATGCAAAAGCAGGAAGTCAAGAGATACCTGGAGTAACAGGCAAATATGGCCTTGGAGTACAAAACAAGCAGGTCAAAGGCTAACAGAGTTTCGGGAAGAGAATGTACTGTTCATAGCAAACACTCTCTTCCAACAACACAAGAGAAGACTTTACACACGGACATCACAAGATGGTCAATAATGAAATCAGACTGACTGTATTCTTTGCAGCAAAAGATGAAGAAGCTCTACACAATCAGCAAAAACAAGACCGGGAGCTGACTGTGGCTCAGATCATGAACTTCTTATTGCCAAATTCAGACTTAAATTGAAGAAAGTAGGAAAAACCACTAGACCATCCAGGTATGACCTAAATCAAAACCCTTACAATTATACAGTGGAAATGATGAATAGATTCAAGGGATTAGATCTGATAGACAGAGTGCCTGAAGAAACATGGACAGAGGCTCATGACGTTGTACAGGAGGCAGGGATCAAGACCATCCCCAAGAAAGGAAACGCAAAAAGGCAAAATGGCAGTCTGAGGAGGCCTTATAAATAGCTGTGAAAAGAAAAGAAGTGACAGGCAAGGGAGAAAAGGAAACATATACCCATTTGAATGTAGAGTTTCAAAGAATAGCAAGTTCAGTTCAGTTCAGTTCAGTTGCTCAGTCATGTCCGACTCTTTGGGACCCCATGAATCACAGCACACCAGGCCTCCCTGTCCATCACCAACTCCCAGAGCTCACCCAGACTCACGTCCATCCAGCCATCTCATCCTCTGTCGTCCCCTTCTCCTCCTGCCCCCAATCCCTCCCAGCATCAAAGTCTTTTCCAATGAGTCAACTCTTAAGGAGCCTTGTAATTCTTGAAAACAGTCACCAGTTATTGTGGGTGTGGCATTAAAAACAAATTCTCTAAAGTAATGTGAACAAAGAAGATGGTGATGATTTCATGATTTTGCAGATACCTTATGAAGATAGTGTAGTGCGATAGTCATCTTAAAAATCAAGAGACCAAGTGATTTAAATAAAAAGCAGAAAAGATAAAGCATCTCCACAAGAAAACCAAAAAACTGCTGAAATGCAGGCCCGCATGAGTTATTATTCATAATCTTTTTCTCTCTGAAAAACTGTAAGTCATAATTCAAAGCATCTTTCCTTCCTGATTTGAGGGAGGGTCTCTCCACAAAGCAGACATAATGAGACCCTTGCAAAATACCTTACTAAAATCAAGTTATGATATACAGAAAGTAGTATGTAATTTACTATTTAGCAGTACTATGGAAACATTAAATGAATGTCATAATATTGTTCATAAGGAATATACACAATACTCTGGTCATCATGGGTGGAATTCCCTGGTAGCTCAGACAGTAAAGAATCTGCATGCAATGCAGGAGACCAGGTTTGATTCCTGGGTCAGGGAGATCCTCTGGAGAAAGGAACGGCTATCCATGCTGGTGTTCTTGCCTGGACAATTCCATGGACAGAAGAGCCTGGTAGGCTATAGCCCATGGGGTTGGAAAGAGTCAGACACGACTGAGCAACTAATACTTTCACTTTCTGGACATTGCAATCTTTTTAACATCCCGAAACCATGGTTTAATAATAAGTCTATATAAAATTTTGCAAGAATAATGACTTGTGTATGTACCTTGCATGATGTTTCATTTTTCACTAAGGTAAGAAAGGACTTCCCTGGTGGCTCAATGGTAAAGAATCCGCCTGCCAATGCAGGAGACACAGGTTCAATCCCTGGGCTGGGAAGATCCCCTGGAGAAGGAAATGCATGGACAGAGGAGCCTGGCAAGCTACAGTCCATGGGGTCACAAAAGAGTTGGACATGACTTAGCAATTAAACACCACCACCAAAAGGGAAGAAAATGATTTATCACTTATAAAAACCTGTTAACCTTCATTCTCCATGTTGTCTAAACTTTGTGGAAATAGAAGTAAAACTGAGGCAGAAAAGTTTTGTATTATATTTTTACATAAATTACTTAGTCAAATTTGTCATGGACATGCCAGTTAAAATCTCTGACTACCTATAAAATGAGAGAAGTAGATGAGTTCAGAGTCATCTGGTCCATTCTCTGAAATGTGTCACCTCAGAGCACTGAAAATATTTAGTTAATATCATGAGGCTGGCTAGTTAAGAAGGCAAGCTCAGTACTTCAGTCTCCTCATTTGAATTCTGATCTTCCTTTCACTATCAATATGCAGTGGATGACTCTAAAAATCAATAGGAAATGAGTGCTAAAGAACTTCCTAAGGCATGACATGCTATGGAAATAAAACTATAATCCTGATAATTTATTAAAGATTCTTCTGCAAAATTTTCATTACTGTAAGATACATTTTGTCTAAGCTTAGAAAGTTGCAGAACAAATTTGCACGTGATTTATTTCCACAAGTATAGTCCAAGGTCAAGAAAAAAGGCTTTGTTTTACATATAAAATATAGCTTCTGAATGACAAGAATTTCCTAAAACTCTTTCTAACATAAAAAAGAAACTGGAACAATTTTGTAGGACAAGATAGGAATAATTCACATGTGACCAGAAAATACATTTTGCACCTTCAAGTTTATTTTAAGTGATATAAATGACATGGATTCTGAATGGTAAAATTATAAATATCGTGTTTCACTCTATGCCTCCTTCTTCCATTTGATTCAGCTATATTCCAGATGTAAATGTGATTTCCTCAAAGCACATATATACCTATCATTTGGTTATAATTCTTCTGTATTTTGCAGATCATTTTAATGTCATAATCCATGACTATCAATAAAAAGAATAAAGCATCTAGTTCCCACAGCAGTCACCTGAAGCAATATAATGAGACTGAGAAAAGAAGTGTTTACCACCAGTTCTCACTGACAATATCCGCAGCCATGGTAATGAAAGGAACCATCAGAGGTTTCTGGGAGACACAAATTGAATTTCAAATCAGCATAATTCACGTGCTCTTATCAAAACAGTATACCTATTGTATAGAAGGCCACTACTGTGAAGGCCACATGCCACTTTTAGTCTACGAATGTCACAGGGGATTGGGATCTGACGGGATGTCTGAGTCTCATTTTTGTTTGTGGCTCCATCAGCAGAAAAGTTTTCCTCTGGTTCTACAAAAGGGGGATAAAACCATGAACTGCTCTGGACATGCAGCACTGAGCTCTTGGTGGACGTTTTCATTCATCCATCCAGTCAAACGGTGTTGCTATTCAGTTGCTAAGTTGTGCCCAACTTCTTGTGACCCCAATACTTGCTAAATAAGGCACAATGCTAGCAGATGAGAACCTGTTCTACCAAGTCAGAGAGTTCACTGGTGTCTTCCCTCTGGTGATTCAGGCAACTTTTCCAGTGTGGCTAATATTTCTCTCCATACTCCTGCACCAGCACTGGGTCCACATCCAACAGCAATTTATGTTACATCTGTATCATTTCCTACCCTCACAAGATGGAGAATGGAATGGCAATCCACTCCAGAATTCTTGCCTGGAGAATCCCATGGACAGAGGAGCCTGGCGGGCTACAGTACATGGGGTCGCAAAGAGTCAGACACGACAGAGCGAATAACACTCTTCTACACTACAGAGTTGGACACGACTGAGCTACTTTACTTTACTACACTACCCTCAGAAGAATTCACAGGTCTTCCGTTTCACCAAAGGAAGCACTCGCTGTGGGTAGAAAATTCTCGGTTTACTACACAGTAACATTTGATATAGCTTCACTTTCAGTTTGACAGAAGAAGCTAACATGCATTGTCATGCACTCATGATTGCTAAGAGAATAACTTGACGAAGGAGTACTTATTATCCACACTTAATAGAGGATGAATCTGAATCTAAAGTGAAGTTAAATAACTGGACAACAGTCACACAGCTGGTAAGCCTGAGAGCCAGCAATTTAACGCAAGTTCATCTGATTCGAAAAGTCAAATCTTAATGCAGCCTCCCTGAATAAACACAATATTGAGGGCTAATGAAAAGCAATGAAGATTTGAAACAATCAAGGCATCTGCCAAGTTCGGTCTTTCCCTCCTTTAGGCTGTATTGTGTTTTAAAAAATATGTTAATGATGAGAAAAAAAAAGGAGTGAGGATAAGAACAGAAAGAGGGATAAAATAAAAGAAGCATCTGTGTTCATCTATCATGCTGGGCACTTGCACAAGTATTAACACAGTTAATCCTCTTAATAGTGTTTCTATTTTCACTGATAGAGAAATCACCTTCTGAATAGCAGCACCAGGATTTAAAACCAGGCCTGTTTGACTCAGAGATGATACACTTGCAAACACCTATGTTTACTACATATATTGAGGTCCACTCACTCCTATCAATCCTAATCAACACAGAGGGTACTGGAACAGTTCTTGCTCTCATGAGACTGGAAGAGAAGCAGAGCTGCTTTCTAAAACCTCTTTATTTACCCCTTTGGTAACTCACCTAAACCCTTTAACTACTCACCAAACCCAGAAACTTCCTATATTTTGTGCCTGTAAAATAAACCCATAATATAACACTTTTTCTGTTCCTTTCCATTTTCAGTGTAGTCAAATAACTTTTTGTTCTACAGAACCTCTCAGAAAAATTGAGATACAAAATATTCAAACCTAATTACTACATCTGTAGTTTCCCAACAAATTGTATAATGTCTTGAGTAAGCAGTGACAGAGGACTGTAGGTTTGAAGCTGCTTTTCCAGTGATGGGGACAGATAAAATAGCACAGAAAATGCCATGTAATATCTCACGTTTACGAGAACGCTTTTATGAATGGCATTCTCTCTGTCCAGCACAGTCAGACCTCCTTATCATCACTTAGTTAATGTCTGTTCGTTCTTTACTTTCCTCTCCTAAGAAACTTTGTTCTAATTTTTGCCAAATCCCCACAGGTATCCTTTCCAGGGCTGAAGAGTGTTACAACTGTCCCTTTCTATGAGGTGTTACATAGTTTTAGTCCCTCAGGGTAGAATATAAACTCCAGAAGAGCAGGAACTCCTCTCTTTTAATTCAACATTGTATCTCTAAGTGCCTAACAGCATTCCCATGCATAGTAAATGCTTCATAAGCATTTGCTGAAATAATTAATTTGCAGATGAACCAAAAGTTAGGGCAACACAAATCTGTAGCCATGGAACACAGTAAGATTTACTGGTTTTGAAACTTAATTAATTGGACCAATGTTGCATCCTAGCCACTTTAGCCATGAACTGCCTTGGCCCCTAATTCATTACTGATAAATGTCAGACTCACCAAGTGTGTATTCAGAATCTTTATACATATGAGATGCTACAGAAGTACAAAGACATACAGATTGTGATTACTCCTCTCAAAAAGTTCAGAGTCTAGCTGAATAACTAATAAGCTGAGAGAAACTTGAGGAAGTGGAAAATGGCATCAGTAACACAGGGATATCAGGAAGACAGTCCACTGAAGGTGATGCAGGCAGAAAAGGTCTCAGGGTGGACTGGGGTACAGGATCCAGTGATCAGCAAAATATGTAGTGGATGTGGATTAAAAGAGGTGGTTTCAGACCACAGAAACAGAGAAAACACTAGCTACTATGAAGGAACAGGAAGAAGCTTGCTTGACTCTTACAGAAGATGAAGAAATAGTGGGGACGTTAAGGAGAAAGATCAGATATTAAGAAGTGTCTTAAAACTCAGACTGCAATTTCATTCTATGGGGTAGACCACAGAGAGTCACTTTCAATTTTTAATATTGGGAGTACATGTTGGAATCTACGTTCTAGGAAGATTATTCTAACAAATTTATCTTTTAAAGAATAAAAGTGGAAAAATATACAAGTTTAGGCAAACTGGAAACATCAGGAAAATAAGTTAATACACTCTTCTAGAATGGTAATTTAGCTTTATTATTTGTTATTTCTTTTTAAGAAACAAATGTGTATCAGTGTACATGGATGTATGTGTGTGTGTGTGTGTGTGTGTGTGTGTGAGAGAGAGAGAGAGAACCTAGTTTTTTCAGTTCTTTTTTTTTTTAACACCAACTCTGAACCTTTTTAGCACTCAGATGTTAGTGAATTTAAACTTGATTCAGTACATTAGAAGCTAATTTGTGTAAGTTAACTGGAAGCAAAAAGCATGATGGTCATGCAGCCGTTTATATAACTGTCTGTTGTTTAATTTTTTAGTCACCTCTTGGCCAATAACAAGTCAGATGAATCAGGATGTTAAAATCAATCCATGAAAGATAGTATGTGTCAGTTCAGTTCAGTCCAGTTGCTTAGTCATGTCCGACTCTTTGTGGTTCCATGGACTGCATCACACCAGGCCTCCCTGTCCATCACCAACTCATGGAGTTTACCCAAAATCATGTCCATTGAGTCAGTGATACCATCCAAACATCTCAACCTCTATCATCCCCTTCTCCTCCTGCCCTCAATTTTTCCCAGCATCACGGTCTTTTCAAATGAGTCAGCTCTTCGCATCAGGTGGACAAAGTACTGGAGTTTCAGCTTCAACATCAGTACTTCCAATAAACACCCAGGACTGATCCCCTTTAGGATGCACAGGTTGGATCTCCCTGCTGTCCAAGGGAGTCTCAACAGTCTTATCCAACAGCACAGTTCAAAAGCATCAATTCTTCAGCACTCAGCTTCTTCACCATTCAACTCCCATATCCATACATGACTACTGGAAAACCCATAGCTTTGACTAGACGGACTTTTGTCAGCAAAGTAATGTCTCTGCTTTTTAATATGCTCTCCAAATTGGTCATAACTTTCCTTCCAAGGAGTAAGCATCTTTTAATTTCATGGCTGCAATCACCATCTGCAGTGATTTTGGAGCTCCCAAAAATAAAGTCTGACACTGTTTCCACTGTTTCCTCATCTATTTCCCATGAAGTGATGGGACCAGATGCCATGATCTTAGCTTTCTGAATGTTGAGTTTTAAGCCAACTTTTTCACTCTCCTCTTTCACATTCATCAAGAGGCTCTTTAGTTCTTCTTCACTTTCTGCCATAAGGGTGGTGTTATCTGCATATCTGAGGTTATTGATATTTCTCCCAGCAATCTTGATTCCAGCTTGTGCTTCCTCCAGCCTAGCGTTTCTCATGATGTACTCTGCATATAAGTTAAACAAGCAGAGTGACAATATACAGCCTTGATGTACTCCTTTCCCAGTTTGGAATCAGTCTGTTGTTCCATGTTCAGTGTTAACTGTCGCTTCCTGACCTGCATACAGGTTTCTCAAGAGGCAGGTCAGGTGGTCTGGTATTCCCATTTCTTTCAGAATTTTCCAGTTTTTTGTGATCCATATACTCAAAGGGTGTGGCATAGTCAATAAAGCAGAAATAGATGTTTTCCTGGAACTCTCTTGCTTTTGCGATGATCCAGTGGATGTTGGCAATTTGATCTCTGGCTCCTGTGCCTTTTCTAAAACCAGCTTGAACATCTGGAAGTTCACAGTTCACGTACTGCTGAAGCCTGGCTTGGAGAATTTTGAGCATTACTTTACTAGCGTGTGAGATGGGTGCAATTGTGCAGTAGTTTGAGCATTCTTTTGCATTGCCTTTCTTTGGGATTGGAATGAAAACCGACCTTTTCCAGTCCTGTGGCCACTGCTGAGTTTTCCAAATTTGCTGACATACTGAGTGCAGCACTTTCGCAGCATCATCTTTGAGGATTTGAAATAGCGCAACTGGAATTTCGTCACCTCCACTAGCTTTGTTCATAGTGATGCTTCCTAAAGCCCACTTGACTTCATATTCCAGGATGTCTGGCTCTAGGTGAGTGATCACACCATCATGATTATCTGGGTCATGAAGATCTTTTTTGTTTAGTTCTTCTGTGTATTCTTGCCACCTCTTCTTAATATCTTCTGCTTCTGTTAGGTCCATACTGTTTCTCTATTTTGGTGTGTTCATGTTTGCATGAAATGTTCCCTTGGTATCTCTAATTTTCAAGAAGAGATCTCTAGTCTTTGCCATTCTATTGTTTTCCTCTATTTCTTTGCATTGATCACTGAGGAAGAATTTCTTATCCCTCCTTGCTCTTCTTTGAAATTCTGCATTCAGATGGGTATATCTTTCCTTTTCTCCTTTGCTTTTTGCTTCTCTTCTTTTCACAGCTATTTGTAAGGCATCATCAGACAGCTATTTTGTTTTTTTTTGCATTTCTTTCTTGGGGATGGTCTTGATTCCTGTCTCCTGTACAATGTCACGAACCTCCATCTATAATGGCACTTTATCAGATCTAGTCCCTTAAATCTATTTCTCACTTTCCACTGTATAATCATAAGGGATTTGATTTAGGTCATACTTTGGCCACCTCATGCAATGAGTTGACTCATTGGAAAAGACTTTGATGCTGGGAAGGATTGAGGGCAGGAGGAGAAGGGGATGACAGAGGATGAGATGGCTGGATGGCATCACTGACTTGATGGACATGAATCTGAGTGAACTCTGTGAGTTGGCGATGGACAGGGAGGCCTGGCGTGCTGCAATTCATGGGATCACAAAGAGTCGGACACGACTGAGTGACTGAACTGAACTGAGCTGAATGCTCTAGTGGTTTTCCCTACTTTCTTCAATTTAAGTCTGAATTTGGCAATAAGGAGTTCATGATCGGAGCCACAGTAAACTCCTGGTCTCGTTTTTGCTGACTGTATAGAGCTTCTCCATCTTTGGCTGCAAAGAATATAATCAATCTGATTTCGGTGTTGGCCATCTGGTGATGTCCACGTGTACAGTCTTCTCTTGTGTTGTTAAAAGAGGTTGTTTGCCATGACCAGTGCATTCTCTTGGCAAAACTCTATCAGTTTGCCCTGCTTCATTCTGTACTCCAAGGCCATATTTGCCTGTTACTCCAGTTGTTACTTAACTTCCTACTTTAGCATTCCAGTCCCCTATAATGAAAAGGACATCTTTTTTGGGTGTTAGTTCTAAAAGGTCTTGTAGGTATTCATAGAACCATTCAACTTCAGCTTCTTCAGTGTTACTGTTTGGGGCATAGGCTTGGATTACCATGATATTGAAGGACAGGGAACCTGGCATGCTGTAGTCCATAAGGTTGGAAACAGTCAGACACGACTGAGTGACTGAACAACAACAAAAATTATATCCCCATAGATATTCATATCTTTTCCCTTTTTTGAGTGTAAGTCTCACAGCACAAGAGAATTCATAATTGTTAAAGAAATTTTTAAACATTTCAAATAATTGACTACTTTGCTCATTTCAGTGACTGACATTCTGCTCTTCAAACAGCCTGGGCCAGAAAGGAAGAACCTTTTTTTTTTTTTTTTTAATCAATTCTGTTCTTATCAGTTCAGTTCAGTTCAGTCACTCACTCATGTCCGACTCTTTGCAACCCCATGGACTGCAGTACGCCAGGCTTTCTTGTCCATCACCAACTCCCAGAGTTTACTCAAACTCATGTCCATCGAGTCAGAGATGCCATCCAACCTTCTCATCCTCCATCGTCCACTTCTCCTCCCACCTTCAATCTTTTCCAGCATCAGGGTCTTTTCAAATGAGTCAGCTCTTCACATCATATGGCCAAAGTATTGGAGTTACAGGTTCAGCATCAGCCCCTCCAATGAATATTCAGACTGTTTTCTTTTAGGATGGACTGGAAAGATCTCCTTGCAGTCCAAGGGACTCTCAAGAGTCTTCTCCAACACCACAGTTCAAAAGCATCAATTCTTTGGCATTCAGCTTTCTTTACAGTTCAACTCTAACATTCATACATGACTACTAGAAAAATCAAAGCTTTGAACAGACAGACTTTGTTGGCAAAGTAATGTCTCTGCTTTTGAATATGCTGTCTAGATTGGTCATAACTTTTCTTCCAAGGAGCAAGTGTTTTTTTAATTTCATGGCTGCAGTCACCATCTGCAGTGATTTTGAAACCCCCCAAAATAATTCTCTCACTGTTTCCATTGTTTCCCATCTATTTGCCACGGAGTGATGGGACCAGATGCCATGATCTTAGTTTTCTGAATGTTGAGTTTTAAGTCAACTTTTTAACTCTCCACTTTCAGCTTCATCAAGAGACTCTTTAGTTCTTCTTTGCTTTCTGCCATAAGGGTGGTGTCATCTGCATATCTGAGGTTATTGATATTTCTTCTGGCAATCTAGATTCCAGCTTGTGCTTCATCCAGCCCAGCATTTCTCATGATGTACTCTGCATATGAATTAAATAAGCAGGGTGACAATATACAGCCTTGACATACTCCTTTCCCAATTTGGAAGCAGTCTATTGTTCCATGTCCAGTTCTAACTGTTGCTTCTTGACTATATGTTCTTACAGATAATGCCAAAAGATAATCAGTATTGTAAAAAATGAAAATTGCATCATAATGACAATGATCTACCTTCCCAAAAAGGCATATCTACTAGTCAAGGTTTTAAAAAAATCACAGATAGGAGAGTCCCCAAATCTTACATTTTTCTTCTCAGGACAGGCTTCCAGAACCTCTGAGTTTAGAGGGAGGCTCTCTCACCTTGCTGAGGGAGACCATGATGTATGGATGGGATTTGGTGAAATATTCAGGACTTCCTTGGTGGCTCAGACAGTAAAGAATCTGCCTACAATGCAAGAGACCTGGGGTTTGATGCCTGGGTGGGGAAGATCCCCTGGATAAGGGAATGGCTACTGACTCTAGCATTCTCACCTATAGAATTCCAAGGACAAAGGAGCCTGGTGGGCTACAGTTTATGGGGTCTCAAAGAGTTGAACAGGACTAAATGACTAACTCTTTCTTTTCTTCTGTCTTCTGCCTCACTCAGCAACTAAAATTATATCCCAAGAATTTCCATATTGTTTCCCTGTCTTTTCTGGGGGAAATGAGGTGTATTGTCCCAGGAATTGAGAAGGACTCAGTGATCTGGGAGTTTTTTGGCAGTCTTCGAAAACAATAATAGTTTAAGCTCTTTCAGTTCAGTTCAGTTCAGTTCAGTCGCTCAGTCGTGTCTGACTCTTTGCGACCCCATGAATCACAGCACACCAGGCCTCCCCACCAACTCCCGGAGTTCACTCAGACTCGCGTCCATTGAGTCCGTGATGCCATCCAGCCATCTCATCCTCGGTCGTCCCCTTCTCCTCCTGCCCCCAATCCCTCCCAGCATCAGAGTCTTTTCCAATGAGAAACATCTAAGGCCCCTTCATTGAGATGACTGGATTTCCATGCTCATCCCCAAGACTCCCAAGAGTAGAGATGACATCTCTGGTCAAATCCTTGGTCACCTCCCATGGTGTGCTTTTGATTCAGCAGATCAGGCAATGACAGTTGACCAATAATAGCAACTGTTGCCACAAGTTACAACACTGATAAGTAGGCAGGGCTTGTAGATAAGAGCCTGGGCTTGTGTACTGGAACAGGCTTCTGCCAGCTCCTCTGTGCCAAGCAATAATCTTTTCACCTCTGAATGGGGGTGGACCTGTTGATACCCTGGGGAAAGCTCTGGCTCTAGGGGAGAGGGCAGGGAGACAAGGTCAGATTAATAATTATCTCTCAAAGGAAAACATTTCAGTAATTTCACAATCCAACAGGTGCATCTTTATCATTAATCACTGACTGAACATTAGCCATAGCTATGTAATTGAAAGTGAAGGTGTTAGTTACTTAGTTATGTCTGACTCTTTGTGACCCCATGGACTGTAGTCCACCAGGTTTCTCTGTCTGTGAGCAAGAATACTGGAGTGGGTTGCCATTCTCTTCTCCAGGGCATACTCCCAACCCAGGGTTTCCTGCTTTGCAGGCCGATTCTTTACAGTGAGCCACCAAATATCTCTATATTTTAGAGAGTATGATGACAAATACTGACAGCCTTGCAAATAAATTTTTTGATACCAAATATGGATAAAGTGTTAAAAACATGGACTCTAGAACTAACTGTGTTACAACATTTTAAATTTCAGCTTTTGCACTTATAAAATGGAAATGATAAAAATACTCCTTGTAGTGCTCTGAGAGTAATATATGGAAAGCACTTATATAGCAAAGCTGGTACTGATCTATCTCAGTTGAAGAAGACCATATCTTCATTGAACTACACTGTTGAGATAACAGAAAACATAACCTCAAGTGTATATTAAAGTATCCAAAAGGAAATTGATAAGAATACATCTTACTTTTCAAACTGTTTGAGGATATTTTCCTTCCACTTATATTTGGAAATTGAGGAAAAAATGGATGTGTAAGATTTTAAAAATATCAAATCTGTAGTACCCAATGTCTTTTTATTTTCTTTTTAATGAGGCAAATTATTCATTACAAGTAGTCTAACATGGTCTTGATATTTAATGATTTATTGACAAAATATATGCTTTTAGGACATTTCTCCACTATAAACTATATATCATGCAGTAATTTTAAAAAGAATGTAGTTTAGAAAGAACTATATGACATCTTATTTTTATATTTTTTTGGCCAATATTTTCTCCTAAAATCAAGCTTCATTGACTTTTAGTATAAGAAGTGTAAGGTAAGATTTTTCACCCCACTTTATGACATTATGAAAGCCATGCCATATATAAGTTGTCAACTATATAATTATAAGGTGTTAGGGTTTAAAGAAACCCTACCAATAAGTTTCAAATTAGGTGGAAAATGCTGATTCACTCCAAATAAAGAGTATAATCAAAATATGAACCTCATGGACAGAATACAATATATAATGCCATATATACTGATTATCTAATGAAGTTAATTTTTATTTGCCAGAAATATAACTAAAACGTTTGGAAGAGAAAAAGATTTTTATGGATAATCTATGTGCATATGAACAAACATAAAGACATGCCACATGTAAGCAATTAAAAGGAAGAAAATCATCTCGTCAACCAAAAAGACATGCAATGTTCAATTCAGGGTTCCTAAATAAACCCCTCTCTGTTCCCTCTCTCCCATCCTCTCTGTTCAGCATTGACTTCTTCTTGGGGACATTATTTCCCAGTACACTGGAAAAGTTTACTTGGAAACATCAAATTCCCAGCAAGCAGTACATTCTACTGTCCTCAAGACTTCAAACTGAGGAAACACCTTTGAGATACTGCAGATATCAGATCTCTGGGTGGGAAAATCACATACAGCCATCAGGAGTACTACCTTCTAGATTTTTGAAAAGGAGCCATGACTAAGAAATCAACCAACTGGTAGGTCTTGTACTCAATGAGTCTGTGTGTCACTACTTTTTTTCAAGAAGTGAAACATAAAACTATAGAAAACATGTCATATTGAATAAAATTGAAAATATAATTGTATTATGATTGTCATTCTATTTTTTAATTTTAGTTTCACATATACACATACACATGTAACACACTCACACACAAATGTGTATTGGGTTGTGAAGAAACAGGCATTTATTATGTTGAAATGGGCAAAAATGTTGGAAAGCTACAGAAATAGTATGCCACTTTGTGGCACCCACTGGATAAGTTCCAGACTATTGAATATTTAAGGGTTGGTTTTTTTTTAAATTGAATTAGTTGCTAACAAAGACGATGAGAGTTCAATGAAAAGCTATTTATGTGGCTTCCTTTGAAAGGTCAAAAGATGTTCTTCTGGGGCATAGGCCTTGGAAGCTGAGTAACAGGTACACCATTAGGAAGAGGATGGGCTCTTCAAGTCATCAGGGTCCTTACCTCCTACCTTTTCACTCAGTTCTGTATCTGCTAGATAACATCATACATTTGAATTTGTTCCCTCTGGTCTAGATTTTTGCTCCCACGAAGATCACAGAGGTCTAAGCATTGTTACAGAAACTCATTGGCCTGAATTATTCCACAGCCTGACAGGACACTGAATAGTGACTGTACCTGACCATCAAAGAAATGATTACCAATCCTCTGTCTATAAAGCCAACACATGCTTTAGAGGTCCTTCCATTTCACAGATGAGAAGACTGAGATACAAAGAGAGCAAGTAAAATGTTGAAGGTCAACAAGTTAGTAATTTCATGATTAGAAATAAGTTCTCACTCCTATCTTGATGTCTTTTCAGTAACACATGACTGCCTTTAGTTAAATGATTTTCAGAAGTGAAAAGCAGTTTAAAGCCAACGTGATGTGCTATGTGTGAATGATCTATGAGTAATACGGATAGGGCTTCCCAGGTGGCTCAGTGGTAAAGAATCTGCCCGTCAATACAGGAGATGCAGGTTTGATGTTTCTGTCTGGAAGATCCCCTGGAGAAGCAAATGGCAACCCATTTCAGTATTCTTGCCTGGGAAACCCCATGGACAGAAGAGTCAGGTGGGCTACAGTCCATGGGGTCACAAGAGTCGTACATGACCTGGCAATTAAACAACAACTCTATTCTCACTAATCTCATCTTTTGTTCACATTAGTTTTCCTCCTTATCTCCATTATCCAAGTGTGTGTATATGTGTGTGTGTGTGTGTGTTGATGGAGTGTAGACTGGTGTGAATCAATTACTATATAGTGTACTTCTAAAATATGAAGAACCCACGTTAATTTCCTAATTCTGACAACTATATCTTGGTAATGAAAGATGTTAACATTAGGGGAAACTAGGTGAGAGATATATAAGAACTCTCTGGACTATCTTTGCAATTAAGTGTTCTATAAAAACCTAAAATTAAAAGGTTTATTACAAATCATGAGAAACCATTAATAAAGATGTTATGAGAATACCATGTTAGTTAGCAGTAAAAACAGAAAAGGATAAATGTATCCTGAGGAATAAAGCTACATCATCATAACTGTGTCCGCACTCAAAACCTTGCAACAAGATGGCTGAAGGTTTATAACAAGGTCATGGCTAAAACGAAGCCCTGAGGTTGCTCCAACTCTGAAACACAAAGCCCCCTGTAAGATATAATACACACACACACACACACACACACACACACACACACAGAGTTTTAGTCTTTTCAGAAGAAATGCCAATGATTTTAGTCTCAGGAAGACTACTTGAGTTTCAAGATAAGATTACTTAGTCTCAAGATAAGATTACTTACTTATCTTTAATTTATAGTTTCAATGAATATTTACGAGTATGAAAAAAAAGAACAAAGGGTGAGGGGAAGCCTAATATGTATTCAATATGTATATTGCTATGTACCAATCAACATACGTATTGATTCAGAAAGAGATCAGAAGCATATGAAGAGGCCAAGATATCCTGGCAGAAATGCCTTTTCAGTTGATGAATATGTCTATTTCCAAAATAGCCCACCTGGGCCCTAAAAGTTGTATGAACCCAATTATCCCAGCAGGAATGCTCCTATGTCCTCAGTTATTACTAAAACTAAAGGAGATCAGTCCTGGGTTCTCTTTGGAAGGAATGATGCTAAAGCTGAAACTCCAGTACTTTGGCCACCTCATGCGAAGAGTTGACTCATTGGAAAAGAGTCTGATGCTGGGAATGATTGAAGATGGGAGGAGAAGGGGACAACAGAGGATGAGATGGCTGGATGGCATCACCGACTCGATGGACATGAGTCTGAGTAAACTCCGGGAGATGGTGATGGACAGGGAGGCCTGGCGTGCTGCAATTCATGGGGTCGCAAAGAGTCGGACACGACTGAGCGACTGAACTGAACTGAACTGAATGTTTGTTATATCTCAGCACCTGAATCCCAGGAAACAGGTACTTTTTCAAAATGTCCTTAAGCCCTATATTTTAAAGCCCTATATCTACTGTGGCAGAAGACCACATTTTTTTTTTTGGCAGGAACATGGCAGAAGAGCATATTTAATTGATCATCAGTAGTTTTTAGGAGTATAATGCATACTCTAGTGGGCATTTTGCTCTACACTGCTCATCAAAACCCTGTGCCTGTTACTAGAAATGAGACAGAGTTGGGAAGTGCTGAAAAATGTTCAGACTTTCAAAAAACAGTAATTTATTGCTCTATTTCTAGACTGCGCTACTTTTGCCTTATATCAAATTCTAAAGCAATCATGTATAAGACCACAAAAGAATTGTTTTATAACTTATTTATATGACACATTACATATTATATATATTATCCATATTTATGGATCTGAATTCATTTGTTTGAACAGTATTTACTGCGTATCTTCTGTGTTCATGGCACAGTTCCACACGCCTACCCAGAACATACATTTGATCGGGGCTGGTAGATACTGAAGCACCAATAATAAAATTAATTACAGTTGTAATATGATAAATGCTACAAAGGAATATAGCACAAGATATCGGAGGATACACAAAGTAGGTATTAACCTTTTCTGGGGTCAGGAGAAGGCTAAGCTTTTTGGTCTGAGTTCTGAAGGATGGAAAAGAGTTCTTTGCAGGGGAGGGTGGGGTGCAGGACATCTAAGATCCAAGGCAGGAAGGAGTAAGACAGTGTCAAGGGGCAGAAAACAGGCCCGTGGGACCAGCACTCTGGCTGCTCAGGGAGGTATGGTGCACAGGGCACTTGGTGAGAGAGGCTACAGAGGGTCTTAGAGGACTGAGAAAGAATCTCGTCTTTATCCTCAGAGCCCTGAATTTTCAGGTAAAAGTAGGCCCAAGTCTATAAGACAGGTCAAGGAGGAAAGGCATTTTCACACTTATATTCAAGACAGATCAATTTGCTGCTTTGCACAAGGAGGTGAGAGATGCTCCAGAGGGTCCTCAGCTGTGGCCCTGATGAGAATTCAGGTCCTGGCTTGACAAAATGTATGAACACGTTCACTGTACGAACATGCTTGGCTCATTCAAGAAAACACTTCCATTACCATTTTCTGTCTAATGATCCACCACAATAAGGAACACTGCTAGGTTCAACAAAATAGAAACTGGTTTCCAAGTAAAATAACGAGGGCATGGGTCTCTGCAGAAGCAGCAGTGTTCTCAGTTTTAGGAGTAATGTGCATGAATTTCAATCAGACATTTTGAAACAACAAAGATCCCCAAATGTAAAAGGCAATAAACTTTAAACATGTCTCAGTTATCTCTCCCAATAACCATAAACCACTGATAAAAAAAAAAACCCAAAATAAAGAAAATTTAATATGCTTGCAATTTTCCACGATCATTTCTGGAAAAAAAAAAGCAAAAATAAAATACGACATACTTTGGGGCTTCCCAGGCGGCACTAGTGGTAAAGAACCCATCTGCCAAAGCAGGAGACACAAGAAACATGGGTTTGATCCCTGGGTTGGGAAAATCTCCTGGAGGAGGAAATGGCCACTCCAGTATTGTTGCCTAGGAAATCCCATGGACAGAGGAGCCTGGCTGGTTACAGTACGTAGGGTCGCAAAGATTCGGACACAACTGCACGACTTAACACACATAACACACACACAGACACTTCAAATGCATTAGGCTGATATAATAATCATTGTTAAAAAAGGTAAACATTCAATTATATTATAATTGATAATTCAAAAGACTAATGAGTGAATAATACAAGCACCTCATGCCTAATAACATTTGTCTCCACACCTTCTGCCAACAAATACAGCTAATATTTTGCTGGATAAAAAGACTGAAATCAATCGTAGTCTAAGATGGTTGTTCACAAAATCAATGATTATCAGTCTTTTAAATTTTGGAATAAATGCCACTTTAAAAGCTTTTTGAATAACATGTGGTTATTATTTCTTATTCCTTGGTCTCTTTTTTAAGTATCTGGTCCTGATTTGAAATAGTTTCAGTCTTTCAGGGGAAAAAAGCACCATGTTCAAACAAATAAAGCTGCTGTGTGTTATCAATATCAGAACTTTTTAAAATCTTGCTTACTTCAATAGGAAATATGTATGAGAGCCTGCATCTGTTCTCTTCGTGCTGTAGAAACAGTCTCAAAGCTGCCTGTCAGAAATTTCACAAAGTGCTAAAAATCATTCTGAGCTGCTCTTTCCTGCTTTCTCAGGATACCAGGTATTAAAAAAAAAAAGCCTTTTCTGCCCTTAGGGTCATCTGTTCCTGATTTAGCCATTTTCCTCCATACCAATTTTATTTCTTTCTATTTCACTTCTCCTACTTTTTCACAATCTTCCTCCAGGGAACAAATTCACAATACAATTGCTAGTCAGCAGCCAACATTTTCTTCCTGCAGAGGTGCTAAACTCTACCAATCCAAACCTGGCTGCTTGCTGCTGCTAAGTCGCTTCAGTTGTGTCTGACTCTGTGCGACCCCACAGACGGCAGCCCACCAGGCTCCCCCGTCCCTGGGATTCTCCAGGTAAGAACACTGGAGTGGGTTGCCATTTCCTTCTCCAATGCAGGAAAGTGAAAAATCAAAGTGAAGTTGCTCAGTTGTGTCCAACTCTTAGAAACCCCATGGACTGCAGCCTACCGGGCTCCTCCATCCATGGGATTTTCCAAGCAAGAGTACTGGAGTGGGGTGCCATTGCCTTCTCCACCAAACCTGGCTGAAACCCCTAGAAAAAAGGAAACTGTGTAGTATTTCAGAAGGTTGATGGCTCCAAGGAACCAGATTATTTGGGAGCACTTAGAAAAGTCTGGGAAACAAGAGCAACGTTCTTTTTTTTTACCTATAATTGCAACACATTAGTGTAAATGCTGAAGATCCTTTCAGTTTGCAAAAACACACTGTGGATCTATACCTTTCTACCACCACTCCCCTCCCCCGCACCCAGCCCCGAGGAAATTTAAACCACCAGTTCAGTTCAGTTCAGTTCAGCTCAGTCCTGTCTGACTCTGTGTGATCTTGATTCCAGCTTGTGCTTCATCCAGTTTCTCATGATGTACTCTGCATATAAGTTGAATAAGAAGGATGACAATATACAACCTTGACTTACTCCTTTCCTGATTTGGAACCAGTCTGTTGTTCTAACTGCTGCTTCCTGACCTGCATACAGATTTCTCAGAGGCAGGGCGGATGGTCTGGTATTCCCATCTCTTTCAGAATTTTCCACAGTTTGTTGTGGTCCACACAAAGTCTTTCACATAGTGAACAAAGCAGAAGTAGATGTTTTTCTGGAACTCACTTGCCTTTTCAACGATCCAGTGGATGTTGGCAATTTGATCTCTGGTTCCTCTGCCTTTTCTAAATCTAGCTTGAACATCTGGAAGTTCATGGTTCACATACAGTTGAAGCCTGGCTTAGAGAATTTTGAGCATTACTTTACTAGGGTGTGAGATGAGTGCAGTTATGCAGTAGCTTGAACATTCTTTGGCATTTCCTTTCTTTGGGACTGGACTGAAAACTGACCTTTTCCAGTCCTGTGGCCACTGCTGAGTTTTCCAAATTTGCTGGCATATTGAGTGAAGCACTTTCACACATCATCTTTTAGGATTTGAAATAGCTCAACTGGAATTCCATCACCTCCACTAGCTTTGTTTGTAGTGATGCTTCCTAAGGCCCACTTGACTTTGCATTCCAGGATGTCTGGCTCTAGGTTGGTGATCACACCATCATGATTATCACCAAGCAGTGACCAAACTGTTAGCAGTGGAAACCTTTGTTCAGTCCATTAAATATCCAGTCAAAGTGGCATTTTAATAGTATATATTAATGTTTACAAATTCAAAATTGCAATTTGTATACTCAGTAAACTGAATTGATGTATATTTTAACAACATATATCAATTGATGTATATTTTAGCAACATACGACACCAGGGCCTCCGCTGGTGGCTCAGATAGTAAAGCGTCTGCCTGCAATGCAGGAGACCAGCTTTGATCCCTGGGTCAGGAATATCCCCTGGAGAAGAAAATGGCAACTCACTCCAGTATTCTTGCCTGGAAAATCCATGGATGGAGAAGCCTGGTGGGCTACAGTCCTTGGGGTCACAAAGTGTCGGACACAACTGAGTGACTTCACTTAACAACATAAAATTTTGAAGTTGAGGGTGACAGATGACTGTTGCTTTCACAGATACATTATTCATAGATTTCATTGTGGTTACAGAACAGTGACAAAATTCTACATCACAGAGAAATATAGCTGAAGTTGCCCTGTTTTGGGTGACTTCCAAAATCAGAATATCCATCAATTAAACTAATTCAGTTGCTTGAAAGAAGGGTACTAGAAATCTTGCTGGAATCAGAAATGCAAACATTAATAACAGCTTACTTACATTTTCTAAATAGTAAATATTTAATGTGGCTGAAATCAATGAATAGACTATTCAGCGTCCCTTGTTCAGAGATGGGAATACCAGACCACCTGACCTGCCTCTTGAGAAACCTGTATGCAGGTCAGGAGGCAACAGTTAGAACTGGACATGGAACAACAGACTGGTTCCAAATAAGAAAAGGAGTACGTCAAGGCTGTATATTGTCACCCTGCTTATTTAACTTATATGCAGAGTACATCATAAGAAACTATGGGCTGGAGGAAGCACAAGCTGGAATCAAGACTGCTAGGAGAAATATCAATAACCTCAGATATGCAGATGACACCACCCTTATGGCAGAAAGTGAAGAACTAAAGGGCCTCTTGATGAAAGTGAAAGAGGAGAGTGAAAAAGTTGGCTTAAAGCTCAACATTCAGAAAACTAAGATCATGGCATCCAGTCCCATCACTTCATGGCAAATAGATGGGGAAACAGTGGCTGACTTTATTTTTCTGCACTCCAAAATCATTGCAGATGGTGATTGCAGCCATGAATTTAAAAGACACTTACTCCTTGGAAGGAAAGTTATGACCAACCTAGATAGCATATTCAAAAGCAGAGACATTACTTTGCCAACAAAGGTCCATCTAGTCAAGGCTATGGTTTTTCCAGTGGTCATGTGAGAATTGAACCATAAAGAAAGCTTAGCGCCAAAGAATTGATGCTTTTGAACTATGGTGTTGGAAAAGACTCTTGAGAGTCCGTTGGACTGCAAGGAGATCCAACCAGTCCATCCTAAAGGAGATCAGTCCTGGTTGTTCACGGAAGGAATGATTAAAACTCTAATACTTTGGCCACCTGATGCCAAGAGCTGACTCATTTGAAAAGACCCTGATGCTGGGAAAGATTGAGGGCAGGAGGAGAAGGGGACAACAGAGGATGAGATGGTTGGATGGCATCACTGACTCAATGGATGTGGGTTTGGGTGGACTCCAGGAGTTGGAGATGGACAGGGAGGCCTAGCGTGCTGAGGTTCATGGGGTTGCAAAGAGTCAGACACGACTGAGCGACTGAACTGAACTGAACTGTTCAGCAGAAAGTATTATTCAAAGTATATTTTAACATTATATGTGTTTAAAATATCATTTAAAACATTCAATATATCAGAATAACTATTTATGGTTAAAGAAAACAATTATCATTCAAAAATTCAAGAATGACTTATTTCAGGCTGACTCCACATTTCACTTCAGTTCCACTACCCGTCAAACTGTGGTTACCTGCAAGTGCCTGGGGTTAAAGAACCAGTACTAGAACTGAAAGGTGATCCTACTTGGCCAAATTCAGCTCCTTCTGACTAATAACAGTGGTGGGTGGGAGGACCTTCCAGTTTAACAATAATTACTTGTACCATGGATAAAATGATACATTTATGATGAGATGGGTAATATGTGTATAATACTTGCTAGAGCATCCACTAAGCTTTACCTTGTATGTAGCAGGTATCCTTTGGGAACTGAGAAATCATGTATCATTACAAATGAAGCAAACACTACACTAGACCCTGTTTGGTCAATAACACATTTTCCACAATTGCCAAATACATGCCCAGAAATTGCAGGAAAAACTTTAATTTCAAGAATCAGTTTGGTAAAACAAATTACTACATTAATTATTGTATTTCACTTAATTTCAAATTTAGCAATTAGTAAATGTGTGTCCTTTTAGGGTTTTTAAATAATTACTTTCTTAAAATTAAAGTTGAATCAAATAATGATTTCCACTGAAGCATGCTATCATGCTAAACAACACAGAAAACCAATAATCTAAAACTTTAAAAGATAAGAAAAATATCTTGGTTAATAGGAGGCAGATAGCAGATAATTCTAGTGCTATGATTTAATTCATCAGTGACTAATAAAGCAGAGATGTACTTAGTTAACTCAGTTGTGTATGATTCTGCAACCCCATGAACTGCTGATCTGCAACACTATTTTTAATTTTGAGGAGAAAAAGCAACAGACATGGTACCCTAATGGAACTCTTACATATGTTTATTATACATATATATATGCAAACATGTACAAATAAAATTGATACAATGTAAAGTGAATACAGAAAATCACTTTGAATTCAAAGTTCATTATAATCAGATTCATTATGTAGATCCACATCTCTTACTAATTATTAAGTAAACCATATTATATATAAATTTAAAATAATTATGCCCTACCCTACAACGTTCTGATAAATTTTTTGGTTCATTTATAATATGATCTCTAAAACTATACAAAAGTTCAGCTACCAATAAAATCAAAATTTTTCATGCAAGAACTTTTCACACTATACATACTGATGTGCNGATCTCTAAAACTATACAAAAGTTCAACTACCAATAAAATCAAAATTTTTCATGCAAGAACTTTTCACACTATACATACTGATGTGCCTTGTTTAAAAATTGCATTTGTCTTCTTTTTAATTTTACCGGTTAGGGCTCATACTTAAAGGTGACGAAAATGTACACCTAAAAAAATGTATATTTTTGAGATAATCTTTGGAAATCACAGAAAATGGAATGATAGACCCATTTGTATTGAGTAGGGAGAAGAGAAAAAGTGAAAAATAGGAAGAGGTGAAATATAATATATTTTCAAGTACAGAGAGTCAGACACATAACTCCACTATAAAAAGATACATATCAAAAAAAGATACAATAGACTAGTTTAAGTGCAGTATAGTAAAGGACAGTTGGACTTGAGTCTGCTCTAACCATCTCCATTCATTGCTTTGAATAGCACATTTATGTCTAGTATGTATATATTCTCAAAGGAGGATTATTTGAATTTAGCAGATAAGAGTAAAAACATAGTAGTTTTAAAAAGATATTCAAAAACACAAGACCAGCAGACCTAATGTCGAAAACCTCCAAACTCAGTCCTTGGCTCCTGTCTCCTCTCTCTCACTTACTTAGTGATTTCATCAGTTTCATGGCTTTAAATACCACCCCTGTGCCAATAGCTAACAAATTTAAATCTCTAGTTCAGACCTCTAGCATGAAATTTCAAGTGATTTATACAATTGCTTATTAAGCATTTCTGTCTATATTTCCAAAAAGCACGTCAAGCTCCATCTGTCAAAAACAGAGCTCCTAATATTTCCCCCACCTGTCCCACTGAAACCTTTTTCATCTCAGTGGAGGCAACTCCAAATTATCGAGCCAAAAACACTGCATTCACCTTACTCCTCTCTCGCTATTATAACCCACATCCAATCCGTCAGGAAACCTCCAGAATCCAGCCACGGCTTACAATCTCTATTGCCGCCTTTCTGATCCAAGTCACCATATCATTATCTATCACCCAGACTATTGTAACAGCCCTAATTTTCTCTTTTCTGACTGTGGTCCTACAGACTATTCTCAACACACACAAAAAAATAGAATTATCTTAAAGAGGGAGGGGATATATGTATATCTATGGCTGATTCATGTTGATGTATGACAGAAATCAACACAATATCATAAAGCAATTATCCTCCAATTAAATACATTTTAAAAAAATGAGTGAGCCAGAAAAAAAAAAAGAAACATAGTTTAGGTAATTTGCTCCTCTGTTCAACAGTTCACACTGGTCCCTTATTTTATTCAGATTAAAGCTGAAGTTGTTACATGAGTTACAGTACTCACTGGCAAGGCTCTAATGTCTTTTTTACTTTAGCTACTAGTCCCCTTCTCTCGCTCCCTCTATTCCAGTCACAAATGCTTCCTTGAATATACTCGGCACAATCCTGCCTTGGAAAGTTTTCCCTGACTGTCTACATATCAGTTGAAATCTTTTTCCATAGTTACTCACATAGCCAACTCCTTCACCCTTTGAATTCTCTGCTCAAAGGACACTTTTTTATTATTATCATTGTTTTTATTTTACTTTACAATACTGTATTGGTGTTGCCATACATCAAAATGAATCTGCCACGAAATAACCATCTTACCCAAGATAGGAACTTATGCCTGTCTCCATCCATCCTGGGACTCCAGATCTGCTTACACCAGTCTACATTTCCTTTTTCCACATAACTTATCCTCTTCTAAAATGCCATGCTAATTTACTAATTAACTACTCAGTCATGTCTGACTCTTTGCAACCCATAGACTATAGCCCACCAGGCTCCCCAGTCCATGGAATTCTCCAAGCAAGAATGCTGGAGTGGGTAACCATTTCCTACTCCAGGGGATCTTCCTAACCCAGGTCTCCTGCATTGCAGGCAGATTCTTTACCAGATAAGCCACTCTAAAATGCTGTGAAAGTGAAGTAGCTCAGTCATGCCCAACTCTTTGCGACTCCATGGACCATAACCTACCAGGCTCCTCTGTCCATTGGATTCTCCAGGTAAGAATACTGGAGTGGGTTGCTAATTCCTTCTCCAGGGGATCGTCCTGACCCAAGGATCAAACCAGCGTCTCCCGCATTGCAGGCAGATGCTTTACCCTCTGAGCTACCAGGGAAATGTTATATAACTCACCAATTTATTATGTCTATTGTTTACTATCCATCTCCCCTTTAAAAATTCGGTTCCAACATTGTCTCCATTTACTTATACACACCAAACCCCGACAGCCTAGCACATAATAGGCATTCAACAAATATTTGTTGAGTTAAACTGAAACTGAAACAAACAAAGAAAAAACGTTAAGAGATATAGATGTTTAGGTTTTTAGGAACTACTGAATCTTATCAATAAATGTAAAGATTTCTGCACAGACATCCAGAAAGATTACCCCATAAGGGCAAGAGAGGAGAAGAGGTGCTTTCTAGTTAAGCTTCTTCATTCCATTTGCAGCAGATCCCTGAGGACGACAACCAGAGATGAAAAGGAAAAGAAAGTGCAGGGAGAGTAACAAGCTTCCCATGACTTAAGGGACCCAGCTCTAAGTCAGAACGACCTGGGAACACTGCAAACAGAAGGTAGACACTATCTCCACCTACTCATTCTAGTTTACACAGAGAAGTTACAGGAATGACAGCTGCCAAATGTTAATAATGGCTTTTCTTTCCAGAGAATGCCCTTTGGGGTGAGGTTTTGCTTTTTTGTCATTATTCTAGTATGTAGATTTCTTTCCAAATAATTCTACAACACTGAAGGTCAATTCTTACATAAAATTTCTTCTAAAAGCCTATCCACATTTCCTGACAAAAATAAAACTATATTCTTATAGGAGAATATTGAATAATTAAAATTACTTCTAATTTCCCTGAATGTAATATTGTACATTATAAGGTTTCAAGCATTCTATCCTGAGGTATGACTTGGACAATGAAGGTATAAAAACTGTCAAAATAAAAAACTAGAAATGTCAACCATTCTGATTAGGTGATGTCATATAAAACCTAACAAATAACTTTCTAATTGACTGTTATAAAGAAGCCAGAAAAGTGTTCCAAAGGACCTCTAGACAGATTTTCTGAAGAACTTATGTGTAAGAAAGAAATAAGGGTAATATTTCCAAACTACAGTGTATTATCCTAACCAATAATGGCATGGCTGGATAATCATAGTGAGATTGAATTGGAGGTTAGTCCAGAGTGAGGGGATTTGGTAAAATGGTGTCTCTGGGTCCCGATCAATAGGATCTCATTGACTTTGACATCATATTATATAATCATCATTTAAATTTCATTCTCATGTTCTATGATACAAAACTCAATCTACACTTGCTTTTTCAGAATACCAGAAGAGAAAACCCTAGCACATTCAAAAAGGATATTTCTAATGGAGTTTTCCTTTTAATAAATACCCTTTCAATTAACTCACTGTAATAAGGTGACTGTGGATGTTTCCAATTCATTAGATGCCAGTTAACAACTCTTTTATCACTGTCTTGTCAATTCACCATATAATGGCTTAGCAGAGTCACATCAATAAATTAATGATGCTTTGTAGGATATTTACATATTTAAAGATGTATGCACAAATTAAATATTAGTTAGTATTATGAGTAGGAGATACTACTCCTTTTTTTTCTGTTTTCTCTTGGGTTCTTCTATTCAAAAGGCATGCCAATTTAGAGGGTTCTGAAGCACCATTTAGATAGTGACAGCATGTTGCAAGACAAGCTGCCTAAATAATTGAAAATACAAACAAGGCAGAAATCAAAAGATCCAAATGACTTCACCCAAAAATGAAGCTTTTATGAGAATGACCTGCTAGAGGGTGCCTATGTCTGCTGACCCCTTTATTGTATTTAAGAATGACTTGTTATGGATGGAAGGGTGGACACCAGGCATATGCTTCTAGACCTCTACCAGTTCTCTTAGACCGCTACCTCACCTGCTCATTATGGTCATAATAACACCAAGGTCAGTAGGGCATCACAGAGAAGAAACTAAGGAGCAATATTCTCTTAAAGATCCGTACTGCTCCCACCAAACAATGATTTCCCATGGTTAAACTACAATCAAACATAGCACCTATAGGTCGCCATAAAACTACCATCACTAAAGACAGAAAGAAGATTCTTACATTCAAGAAAGGTTCTTACTTGATAGGTTTATTCCCTTTAAACAGGAAAAAACAAAACAAAAAACTGAACTCTGGGTTTTCATACCCCTTTCTTATTCCAGCCAGTGTAATTGGAAAACATAGGAAAATGGAGCTAAGCAAAGAGAATGTTTGATCTGGAAGAAGGAGACTGTCAGTGCATTTCTTTTATACTTCAATTATTCTTTACCAACTGTATTTCTATTTCTATCTTCTGCTTCTCTAAGCTATGCACTGTATGCAATGATAGAGGTAAAATTCCAAGACTGCAATGTGCTCTACTAACGCCTCCTGCAGAATGTCTGCTAAAGTCATCTACTATTTTGGTAGTAAAGACTGCATGAAGCTCCCTGGCATACATAGGAAAACAGAAACTTCTGTCTTGATGCTGCCAAGGAAACTAATCCTCATTATTCAAATCTCTCTTTTACTTAAAAGCTGTTCCTTTTTCCTCCTATCAAATTCCACCCTGCCACCCCTTTATCATGCTTACTTCCCCCGGATTCCCTGCACCTCACCTCATCTAAAATCAAATGTTACACAACCTTGCTAAAGTACACTGTTTTACAGTTATGGGGTTATCCAAGCACTCGTGTTACGCTATTTCCCTCCTACTTTATTTTTTTTTTAATCCTCCAATTAAAAACAGATGAATTTTTTAAAATTAGTTAAGAAAAATGGAAGGAAAAGGAAAACAAGGGAGCAAAAGAGAAGGGAACTAAGACAATCGAGGGAACTACAAAACGAAAGTTCAGGGAGACACAATGAAAGAAGGACAAAAAAGAGATTGGAAGTTGGAAAAAGGAAAGGTGGAAAGGCAGCAAAGAGATTCATCATTATTCGTAAGTAGTGAGGGCTTACTTAGGGGCAGGTATTGTGCTAACTGCTTTATATGCAGCATTTAAGTTTAAAAAAATGTGAGTAGCATATTTATAGGGATAAAATTCTCTGTTGTGAATTGCATGTACTTGGTTCCCAAATGGTCAATTTGTGTTAGCTTGATATATGCCAGGAAAAAAAAATATATATATGTACATATTTTAAGAAATGTAAGCTTCCTAAAAAGGAAATATTGTATAATAATATATTCTTTTCTTCTCATTTTATTCCAGCACACAAAACTCAATTTTGTATTAGTTTTATTTAATTTAAAAAGGCTAATATTAAAAAGAAAGGAAACCTGTAACATTGTGTTCAATATTTTCTGGTATTATAACTAAGTGATTTTATCTACTTATATACTCTTAAAAGATGATCACCATGGTAACTAGATCCTTTGACAATTATTCTATTTTAGTGTAAACCAATACAAAGGGGTTAAAAAATATCCTGTTTTGAATCCTGAGATTCTTTTTCAGTCTTAAACTTTGTCCTTTCCTCCCCTGTCATTTTCAAGAGAGAATATTTAAGGCTTTTTCTCTGTCCTATTTCACTCCTCATCAAGCTGATTTGCAAGCAAGCAGGTTTTCAAACCATGAAAGCTGATGCACTTGGGGACAGAGAACTCCCAGCAGGAATTTTTACACTTAATTGAAATGGATAAATGTTGCAGGGTGTGTTATATAATCCAAAGGTTATTTACTGTGATTGCTGTTCTACAGAGAAAAAAATTAGATTTTTGTTTTAGATGCAGGTATTTAAAAAAAAAAATAAGGCAAAAATAAAACTGAGGCCCTTGTCCTCTCTGTTCTGTACTGGATTCTTAAATCTCAGCTGGAAACTCAGATGCCTTCAAGAGCCCGAATTTCCATCGGATTGAGGGACTCTTGTACTTTCCCTGAGGTACCAGTTTTCCCATTTTCTTCTTTTCCATGGGCTCCCTGCCCTTCACTGCTCATTCCTCTACCCTACCCTCAGAATATGGCAAAGTTGCCACAGAAAATTACTATCATGATTCTTGTAAAATACTGAGGGGTACAGCAATCGCCACCATTCAGCTGCACTCAACTGAAGGGCATTTCGTGTGCGTGCATGCTCAGTCCGCCAGTCATGTCCGACTCTTTGTGACCCCATGTGACTGCCAGGCTGCTTCTGTCTATAGGGTTTCCCAGGCAAGAATACTGGAGTGGGTTGCCATTTCCATCTCCAGGGGGTCTTCCCATTCCAGGGATCGAACCTGTGTCTCCTGTATTGGCAGGGGGATTCTTTACCACTGAGCCGCCTGGGAAGTCCTAAAGGCCATCTTAGGGCAACAGCAACTGTATCAGTGTGTCTCCTCAACCAGGGCTCTCTCTTCTCATCTTTTTGGTTCTCCACAGTGCTGACGGTGCCAACATCTCAACATATTTTTGTTTCTATTAGTGTCACATTTAGATTCCCTGTTCTGACCTCATCTCTCCATTGTGCCAACAGCAGCAGCAGCAGTCCGTCAGCCCCAGATGTATGAGAAGCTCAGCTTTGCCAGGCAAGAGGGGCTGGACACCCCATCACTATCACGGCTTCTACACGTTTTTCCTATCTGACTTGTCTTTAAAATAATACTAAGTAACTTAATCCACATTTTTTTTATTATTTATAAAAGGGTTCTGTGGACTATCTGCTGATTTTCTTTCACTTCTTCATGCTCTTTCTGCATTGCACACATAGAAAGGGGAAAGGTGATTTCCATTCTGGTCTGTTTCCACTTCCAGGCTCCTACATCTACAGAGGAGCCTGGAGGGCTACAGTGCACAGTTGCGAAGAGTTGGACACGGCTGAGGCAACTAAGCATGTATGATCACTGAACAGAGGAAGTGAAATGAGAATCCCTTAACACCTCAGTTAATGTGCCTTTTCTCCCTTCGGCTAAAATGACCCCAGCATCTCAGTTCAGTTCAGTTCAGTCGCTCAGTCGTGTCCGACTATTTGCGACCCCATGAATCACAGCATGCCAGGCCTCCCTGTCCATCACCATCTCCCAGAGTTCATTCAGACTCACGTCCATCGTGTCCGTGAGGACATCCAGCCATCTCATCCTGGGTTGTCCCCTTCTCCTCCTGCCCCCAATCCCTCCCAGCATCAGAGTCTTTTCCAATGAATTAACTCTCCGCATGAGGTGGCCAAAGTACTGGAGTTTCAGCTTCAGCATCATTCCTTCCAAAGGAATCCCAGGAATGATCTCCTTCACAATGGACTGGTTGGATAGCCTTGCAGTCCAAGGGACTCTCAAGAGTCTTCTCCAACACCACAGTTCAAAAGCATCAATTCTTCGGCGCTCAGCCTTCTTCACAGTCCAACTCTCACATCCATACATGACCACTGGAAAAACCATAGCCTTGACTAGACGGACCTTAGTAGGCAAGGTAATGTCTCTGCTTTTGAATATACTATCTAGGTTGGTCATAACTTTTCTTCCAAGGAGTAAGTGTCTTTTAATTTCATGGCTGCAGTCACCATCTGCAGTGATTTTGGAGCCCCCAAAAATAAAGTCTGACACTGTTTCTACCGTTTCCCCATCTATTTCCCATGAAGTGATGGGAACGGATGCCATGATCTTTGTTTTCTGAATGTTGAGCTTTAAGCCAACTTTTTCGCTCCCCTCTTTCACCTTCATCAAGAGGCTTTTTAGCTCCTCTTCACTTTCTGCCATAAGGGTGGTGTCATCTGCATATCTGAGGTTATTGATAT
>SJYQ01002189.1:68501-122278 GCA_006410935.1 Redunca redunca
TCAACTTCAGTTTCCTCAGTGTTACTGGTTGGGTCATAAACTTGAATAACTGTGATATTGAATGGTTTGCCTTGGAGACGAACAGAGATCATTCTGTCATTTTTGAGATTGCATCCAAGTACTGCATTTCGGACTCTTCTGTTGACCATGATGGCTACTCCATTTCTTCTGAGGGATTCCTGCCCGCAGTAGTAGATGTAATGGTCATCTGAGTTAAATTCACCCATTCCAGTCCATTTTAGTTCTGATTCCTAGAATGTCGACGTTCACCCTTGCCATCTCTTGTTTGACCACTTCCAATTTGCCTTGATTCATGGACCTGACATTCCAAGTTCCTATGCAATATTGCTCCTTACGGCATCGGATCTTGCTTCTATCACCAGTCACATCCACAACTGGGTATTATTTTTGCTTTGGCTCTATACCTTCATTCTTTCTTGAGTTATTTCTCCACTGACCTCCAGTAGCAT
This sequence comes from Redunca redunca, assembly GCA_006410935.1. Taxonomy (NCBI): domain Eukaryota; kingdom Metazoa; phylum Chordata; class Mammalia; order Artiodactyla; family Bovidae; genus Redunca; species Redunca redunca. The sequence continues at coordinate 68,972 of SJYQ01002189.1, forward strand.
ATTGGGCACCTAATGACCTGGGGAGTTCTTCTTTTGGTATCCTATCATGTGGTCCACTGGAGAAGGGAATGGCAAGCCAGCATCTAGAAACCTGCAAATAATGAGGCATCTGTCGATCCTGTCTACCCTCTTAGCAGAAAGTTCAGGCAAATGAAAAGGGAGAAAGGAAACTCAATTTCAGATTCCAGAATATTCTTCCAGAGATCAGGGACCCATGGCATATCCCAAGCTTTGTTCCCATTTGCATTCTACATCTAAAGTTGTTCAGACAGTATTTTGGCTGTATTTCTCAATTCATGACTCAAAATTAGCCAGAGGCTACTCAAACTGTTATTTGCTAACATGTTAATTTGATCAGAGTCTCTCAAGGTCCTTTGCTTCCTTAATCCTTTAAGACCAAGGTCAGCAAAGTACAGCCCATGAGCCAAATACAGTCTGCCACCTGTCTCTACACAGCACATAAGCTAAGAACGGATTTTACAGATGAATATCAGCAGTCAGTTTGATGACAGGGAACAATAACTTTGAACCACTATTAAGGAAAATATTATTCCCCCTCAAAGTCTAATAATTCAGTTAGACTTAGTAGACTTGTGATACAAATATTTGTACTCATTTTGTTATTTTGAATTTCATGAATCAAAATTTATGGAAAAGTGTTCGTTACATAACTATTTACATTATGTCCTTGATTTTATCTCTCAGCCTACAAAGCCTGAAACAGTTATCTGGCCCTTTATAAAACAGGTTTGCTGATCCCTGCTTTATTGAAACACAGCTGGAAATAGCCCATGAATTGCAAAGAAAAACTTCCATAGCCGTTTAATCCAAGACTTATAGGAGCTTCACCTTATATACATTTTTTGTAACAGATTCAACTATGGACAGACAGATAGATAGATAGGTCTAAATATATACATATACATTTATCTCTATATAGTTTTTTCTGCTGGTTATAATGCTTATTGACTAAATATCATAAGTGGCAACTATGATTTTCTTACTAAAACTCATGTCACTCTTTTCAAATTGGCATTCATTACTAGAATTGACTGACTGCTTATTAAGTATTGGGCTTTATGAACTTCGAACCCTTTAGGCTGGCATTGTTTCTGTTTAAAGATAATAATGAAATGCAAACTCAGAAAAGCTATCCAGCTTACCAAAGGCACAGAGCTAGTATGCAGCGTACTACACTTTGACTACTGAGCTCCCATTCCTAACCACACTAATGCACTGTCTCCACTGTGGTTTACCCTCCCTTTCTAGCAATTTCCTTTAACTATCACCAGCTTCTATTTGTCCTAAAGATGACAATTCTTCACTGCTGTTCACTCTGCCCTCCAACACTCACTGAGAAGCAGTCACACTGGCATGGAGATTTAGAAGTGCATCAATAGCTATGTCTCACTGCTAATTTGAACTTCTGGTACTCTGACCTTGTTTAAATCACAAAGTCCAGCATGGAATTTTGAACAAAGGCCAAGACCCAAGATCCAGCTGAGAACAAGCTATGGCTGTCAGATCCAAGAGGTTTGATTCACTGCCCTGAAGTTAGGAGCTTTGGGCACAGGAATGGATTAACTGTATCTGCCACTTAGACACTAACCTGAATAGACTTTAGGGACATATCATCAATCAGGGTGAAAACCTATATAGCTACAGGAAACACAAATACATTGATCAAGAAAGTCAATGCTTTAGCAGTAGGTAAATCCACTTCAACCACTGACTCCCTCTGCGACACCGCTTTCATTTCATACTACCAAGGGTTTTTGATTCCCTTACTACTTGCACTTTGAAGGTTACGATGTCACCAAGCTTTACTTCCCATGACCCTTGGGCTGTAAAGTCCACCTACAGAGTGACATAATCTAGAGAAGAATGCTACCTGAGTAGTGGCTGTGTATGAGAAAATTATTCTGATACTGTCTACAGATCACACATTACTGATTCTCTTCAAAGGCTTATCTGGAATAGTTAGGATGGTTCTGCTATAATGATGTCATTGGAAACTTAAGATATATAGTCTATAAACTCTTGGAAAATAGTTATGATATATTATTTCATCTATTACTTTATTTTGAGGTTTCTAAAATCAGAGCATTCCAAATTTTTAATAATGTGATTTAACCAACTGATGCACTTACAGGCTTTAATATTTTCTGATTACCAGTCCCTGAAACACAGCAGAGGTGACAGAGGAAGCAGTGGCTCTATTCCCAAAGATGGGCCCAGCCCAGGGCTTGACACACAGTGGAGCTCAGTGAATGCAGTGTAAGATGAGCAGGTGAAGGAGGGCTGCAGTAATTCATGTTATTTCCTGGATTTGTTGCCTGAGTAGTAAATACATAAGGTACAGAAATGTATTCAGAAAGTCAAAAAGGGAAGTAAGTGTTACATGATTATAATTAAATGAGTGAGTGAAAGTCGTTCAGTCATGTCTGACTCTTTGCAACCCCACAAACTATACAGTCCATGGAATTCTCCAGGCCAGAACACTGGAGTGAGTAGCCTTCCCCTTCTCCAGGGGATCTTCCTAACCCAGGGATCGAACCCAAGTTTCCTGCATTGCAGGCGGATTCTTTACCAGCTGAGCCACAGGGAAGCCCAAGAATACTGGAGAAGGTAGCCTATCCCTTCTCCAGCAGATCTTCCTGACCCAGGAATTGAACTGGGGTCTCCTGCAGTGCAGGTAGACTCTTTACCAACTGAGCTCTTGGGAGATATAGAGATGTGAAAGTACTTGTGTACGTGGATTTAGGAATAACAGGGGAGTGAGGTAGCCTGATCTGTGTTCCCACTGGGAAAAGCGGGTCTGGGTGGGACCTGGTGTGTGAAAGGGGAACAGTTTGCCAGGCTTACATTGATGACAAGAGGACGAGACGTCTCTTAACCCAGGCACAGAAAGTTTCTGGGAGTACACTATATTTTCTTCACAGCTCATAGCACAGCTGATCTTCTCCCTTAAAACAGAAAGACTAGATCTGGAATTGTGGACCTGACTGTCACCCAGTCCCTTTTCCTGAAAAGAATAAATTATATCAGATTGCTCTTTAGATCTAGCTTAATCTGCTGCTTTGCATGGGGAAATGGTTGTCCCAAAATGCTATCAGTTCTTTTTGAACACATGAAATTCCTTCAACAGGGAGTAAAGCTTATCATTACATAATAATCCATTCATTGCCTCATTAAAAAAATAAATAAACGTTATGCTCAACATCTATTGCACCAACGTGACCGTCTGAACTGCACAGTGAGTTGTCGTCAAGGCTTATGTTTCAAAGTGCACTAATGACTTATAAACACTGATTCCGTAACTGCTTTGTGTGTGTCCATTTGTCCACATTGGTTACTTATGGGCAAAGATTTGGCAAGACAAGGTCCTCATGATCCACAGCAGAATTTTCTACCCAGTGGTCAACTTTTAAAATGCAATATTTTAAATGTCAGTGCTAAGGGAAAATCATACGTTATTGAATTAGGCCATGGTTGCATATTCACAGTGGCCCATGGAACTGAAGAGTTTGAAGTGGAACATCCTCTTAGTAAATGTATTTATTTATAATGAGCCATGTGCCAGAAAAAATATAAGATGTCTTATAAAGATTTTTTAAATGGAGCAAGAGAACATAAATTAAAGGGAGGGGGGAATAAAAGAGAAAATCAGTGGTAGTGGTACAATTTACATTATTTTGTTTAAGTCTGGGTATGGAAGAACTGGCAGAAGTAAGGAGCTGTAATAAGCCGTGTAGTGTAGCTTGAGTCATTTAGCTTGCAAAGAGGACAGCGTGGTAAATTTGAAGTCAACCTGATTTAGTATATTTAAACATACAGTGAGAAAGCTCACATTTACATATCACTTTTAAGTATATATAAAAACACCAACTATATGCATTTTCTTATCTCAGTAACTCTGCTTTAGTGATAAGGAAACTAAGTCTCTTTGGAAAAAATGATTTATCATGGAAAGCTGCTTTCTGTAGACTGTGACACCAAATATTTTTAAGAAGACTTATATAGACATGAGAAGTAGAATTAGAGGACCTATTACAGGGAATCTCTACATGACCCTGTGAACAAATGGGACATTTCTTTATTATTATATTTTTAAGATATCACTTTCAATACTAGGCTGAACCACATGGAACTATCATTCTGGAGGTCAAAAATGGTTACATATCAGCCATATTCACCCTCCTGATTTAGATATCAGTGAAAACAAAATGTGACACGGATCTTCTGAAACATCAAAATGTGTTCACCCTCACTTAACTTTCTAGATTGTACACTAGACATGTTATTTATTAGGCAAAAAGTATCAACAAAGAAACACAATTATCCTTAGAGGCACTAAGATCCTTTTTCAGAACAGGAACTCAGTAACAACAATCTCTGGATTCTGGTACTGTGTTTTCTGTAGGGATTTTATGGGGCATATGTTGAAAACTATGTCATAGAGAAGGATAGAGCTTCAACACAAGTCAGCTTAACTGTGCTGATATCCCCATTCAAGCTGGTTTGGTGATACTGGGCAGGTAACATAAACATCTGTGTCTCACTTTTGTCATCTGTAAATTGAAAATGACTCTATCACTTTCTCTAACAATGAATGCTACATAACTGAGCCTTCATCGCTTTCTATTGTGGCTGGAAAACTCACAGCCAGTTTAGAAACTCAGCTTCAGGAACTGAAGACCGTATGGTCTACATATTAATATTCTTTCCCCTGGTTTTCAGTGATAACTTCTTTAAATTTTCCTTTGCTTAAACTATATATTTCTCCTTTATTCTACTTTTATGAAAAAGTATTTTTTTAATATTAACTCAAATTTTTATGGTACAAGTTAGATTTTAAGAAATCAATAAATGAATTCATAAATAATACACACTCACTCTGAAATGCTGACAAAAGGTGATTTCTGCTAGAAAATATATGTCATAAATTAAGAATGTATATAAATTCAAGCATGAGAAAGCTTTTTACCTCTACTGGCTATAGGGAGTAATAACAGCAGTAAATTATGAAGCCCTTAGAAAAAAATCAGATTCAATTCAAAATAAATATTAAATTAAAAAAATTAATGAGTTTTATGTTTAATAAATGTTATTATAAAGTTAAAGGATATTAAACGGTATAAACAGAAAAAACCATTTTCACTGACATCGATACTAAACGGTGTTTAATATGTGAAAATAGAAATGGATTTTTGTACTTGTTTGTGCTATGGCCAAGTTCATAAATGCAATTCAAAACAGCATTTACCCCACTAATAAAAGCACATTAATAATAACATTGACTATTAAATAACACACTTAATCCTATATGCTGTAACTAAGAGATTCCATTGAAATATACTGTTTTTAGAGGCAATTACACCTTAAAAAGTTCCATATGTTTTCAAGATACCAACTTAGAACAAATAATTAGATCAAAACCATACATAAATGTAATGATGTGTTATTTTCTTGAAATGCTCAAACTATGAATTCTACCACAAATAAGATAGTAACAAATGAAAAACTTAAAATCATTTTAGTGACCCTTTTGAAGGTAATTTAGAATAAGATAGCCTGGGATTCAAGTTCTATGACTCTGAATGAAGCCAAAAGGTAGATAAGAGGCTCAAAATATTACCACAAAAATGAGTCCCGTAAAGACAGGCAAGCTACCTGTGATTCTGGGTTGCTGTATACATATTAGAAAGAAAGTACATATATCCCATCAGAGATAAACAGCAATGATAATAGCAATAATACATCCAGAAATTTACAGAATAAAACACCTGTAGTGCTAAAGGTATGTTCTTCATCATTATTCTAATAAGTGTGAATAATCTCAGCTGAGACATTATAGTCCATCGGGTCGCAAAGAGTTGGACACGACCGAGTGACTGGCCACTAACATACTTTAACAACAGAAAATGGACACTTATTTTGAGAGCCTATTATTTCTATTTCCTCTTACCTTAAACTCATTTTGCATTTATTGCATTTTTCCCTTATTCCCCTCACTAAATGTCAATTTAACTTTGTATGCTGCCCTCATTCTCTCTTCGGAACAGAGGCCTAATACCCCCAGATGCCAGGATCGATGCCTGTGGACAGCTGACAGCTGAGTCCCATCTAGGACTCCTCCTCAGCCTGAAGAAGTCGTCTTATCCAAAGCTACCCTCCATCCTGGAGGCATCACCTACCCAAAGTCTAGCTGGTACAGAGGGACAAAGACTCTTGCTCCCAAATCTGATATTTCTGAAGGCCCATACCAACTTCAGAGCCTTAGCTACAACTGGCTGAGCCCATTCTTAGGACCACGGCACAGTTCTGCTTCTCTCTCTGCCTGCCCCTTCTCCTCAGATTCCCTCATACCTGCTTCCAAAGGCATTTCCTCATCAACCTCCTACAGACAAATCTCCATCTCCTGAGAAACATGACCTATGATACTGTGAAGGAAAAGTATTATGTGCTATAATTCATTTTAAAAGAAATTAACCGAAATGGTAATCAGTACAACCTTTAAGAATGTTTTTTTTTTTTTAGTAGGAAGACACAAACTCCAAATGGAGAAATAAGAACCTCAAGGTTTTAAACAAAGGATTACCATTCTCAGCACTGTGTAGAGTATGATTAATTTTCAAATGTGCATGACAACTCACATAAGATGCCCAATTGAGGAGAAAAATAAAATGCAATGACGAAATTTCAACCCACATCAAAAGATATCCAATGTTAATGCACTACAAATAGTCAAATACCACATGTTTCAATTGTTAAAACACTGAACTGACATGAACCGAAATCTGGGGGAAAGGATTCTCTCAGCCTGGGTTCCTTTAAAGGGAAGAAGATGTTATTTATTGACAAGGACCCTTTGCTTTGTTTCCTTTCTTCTGGCTTTTACTGCAATTTCAGGATTAGACTCAAACTTTGCTGGCAAAATTCTACTAAAATATTATCATATGACAGTAGAAAAATGTGATTCTACACTTTCATAAACTTATGGTGCTTCCATATACGTGATGCTTTTTAATAATAATGTTCAGGATTAACAGTATCTAGAAAAGATGCACAGAAGAACAAAAGGGATTAGTTTAGGGACTTATCTATAGACGAGCAAAGCAAAAAGATTAGGTATTTTCAGTATAGAAAGGGAAAGCTGAAAAGGAGCTAACCGAGTGTGAAAAAAATAAGAATAAAAACATAAAATGTATTATTTTCAGTAATTTTTCAGCATACCAAATCCCCTAATATGTCACCTCCCTCTTACATCTGTGTTCTTTTTTCTACTGAATTATACCCTTAAACAATCAAAGCCTCTTGAATCTCATACCTTCAATCCTAAAAGACTCCCTCAACTTCTGAAAAAGAGTTGTATTTATATCTTGTATTTATGTTCTTCACTACTATTCCTAACCACCTACCTACTCCAGTCTGGCTGCCAACTCTGCTGCCCAGTGGAATTGTTCCGACTTCGTGTACTAGAGACCACAATGCTACTAAAACCACTGGGTAACTTTCATCCTCACTTTACTCCACTTCTCAGCAGTAACTGAATATCCCTTCCATCTGTGAAGGGTTCTGCTTTATTCTTCCATGACACCAGGCTCTCGTGGTTTTCTTTTTAACTTGCTGGCAGCTCCTTCTGTCTTTGGTCACCTCATACATGTATTTGTTCATTCACTCATTTATTTAGCAAAATGGAGTCTGGAGACACAAGAGTGAGCAATACCAGATGCGGTTTCTGCTATCACAGGGTCCTATACACCCTCTACAGCTTGACTCTGCACAAGGCGTTCCCCAGTATCACCACAGTGTGCACGTAGCTTTCATCTACGTCTTCAGCTATGCAGAGCTCTTCCTATCTCAAAGCTTTTACACGCATCCTGTCCTCTTCTTAGAAAGATTTGCCCCAGACAGCCCATCCCTAAAAATGGATCCCATGTTAATTCCTCAGAGAAACTTGCCCTGATATTCCTCTCTCAATCAGCATATTCTCTTATTTCATTGTAGACAACTTTTTTTTTCCCTCTGTAGTAATAGAAATAGTTGGCACAGCATTTAAAATAATGAGTCAACAACAGCCAAACACAAAATAAAAAACAAAAAACAGCTGTTATTTCACTTCTGGTACAAAAGATGGTTTAGGTGAGAAACACAAATAGGTTCCTAAGAGATTTAAGTTCATAAAAAAAGCAATCAGGAAAGACAGCTGAGCTTGTTAATAATACAGGGTCATACACACCCAAGAATGAAAAAGAAAGATTCAAATCCAGGCAAGTTGACTCCAGATTCTATGATTCAATAGGGTGATGCATCCTTTGTTCTAGGGACACACAACTTTTCCTTCAGCCAGGTTACTCTATTCTCCTTGCAAGCATCACAGAGAGTCTCAAACTTTTAGAGTTCAGTAAGTCTTTGTAGATCTCATAGAAGTAATGCTGAGGAAGGTCACACATAGAGCAGAGACAGATAAGACTCTTGTATCCAGTCTTCTGGTTCTCAGAAGAGAGCTCAGTTGCTGTCTCACGCTGGACCTTCTCTACAGAAATCAAGTAGAGAATTACTGAGACAGGCACAGAGCCATGTTCCACCTAGTAACACTCTCCTATTACCTACAAAGTGTGAGCCATTAATATTCTGGAGTATTCTCTAAAAAGAGAGCAGTATCTCAAAAATTCAGCTACTTTTGTAAAGAAAGCCAATCCTTATTGCCAAACTCAGACTTAACTGAAGAAAGTAGGAAAAACCACTAGACTATTCAGGTATGGCCTGAATCAAATCCTTTACGATTATACAGTGGAAGTGACAAAGAGATTCAAGGAATTAGATCTGATAGACAGAGTGCCTGAAGAACTATGGACAGAGGTTCCAGACACTGTACAGGAGGCAGTGATCAAGACCAACCGCAAGAAAAAGAAATGCAAAAAAGGCAAAATGGTTGTCTGAGGAGGGCTTACAAAAATCTATTTATAGAAAAGAAGCGAAAGACAAGAAAAGGAAACATATACCCATCTGAATGCAAAGTTCCAAAGAATAGCAAGGAGAGATAAGAAAGCCTTCCTTGGGGATCAATGGAAAGAAAAAAGAGGAAAACAGTAGAATGGCAAAGACTAGAGATCCCTTAAAGAAAATCAGAGATACCAAGGGAACTTTTCATGCAAAGATGGGCTCCATAAAGGACAGAAATGGTATGGACCTAACAGAAGCAGAAGATATTAAGAAAATGTGGCAAGAATACACAGAACTATACAAAAAAAAGATCTTCATGACCCAGATAATCACGATGGTGTGATCACTCACCTAGAGCCAGACATCCTGGAATGCAAAGTCAAGTAAGCCTTAGGAAGCATCACTATGAGCAAAGCTAGTGGAGGTGACGGAATTCCAGTTGAACTATTTCCAGTCCTAAAAGATGATGCTGTGAAAGTGCTGCACTCAATATGCCAGAAAATTTGGAAAACTCAGCAGTGGCCACAGGACTGGAAAAGGTCAGTTTTCATTCCAATTCCAAAGAAAGGCAATGCCAAAGAATGCTCAGACTACCACACAACTGCACTCACCTCACACGCTAGTAAAGTAATGCTCAAAATTCTACAAGTCAGGCTTCAACAGTACGTGAACCGTGAACTTCCAGATGTTCAAGCTGGATTTAAAAAAGGCAGAAGAACCAGAGATCAAATTGCCAACATCATCGAAAAAGCAACAGAGTTTCAGAAAAACATCTACTTCTGCTTTATTGACTAAGCCAATACCTTTGACTGTGTGGGTCACAACAAACTGTGGAATATTCTGAAAGAGATGGGAATAGCAGACCACCTGACTTACCTCCTGAGAAATCTGTATGCAGGTCAAGAAGCAACAGAACTGGACATGGAACAGCAGACTGGTTCCAAATTGGGAAAGGAGTATGTCATGGCTGTATGTTGTCACATATATTGCTTATTTAATATATATGCACAGTACATCATAAGAAATGCTGGACTGGATGAAGCACAAGCTGGAATTAAGGTTGCGGGGAGATATATCAATAACCTCAGATATGCAGATGACAACACAATAATTGCAGAAAGCAGAGAGAGCCTTTTGATGAAAATGAAAGAGGAGAGTAAAAAAGTTGGCTTAAAACTCAACATTCAGAAAACTAAGATCATGGCATCTGGTACCATCACTTCATGGCAAATAGATGGGGAAACAGTGGAAACAGTGACAGACTTTATTTTGGGGGCTCCAAAATCACTGCAGATGGTGACTGCAGCCATGAAATTAAAAGACATTTGCTCCTTGGAAGAAAAGCTATGACCAACCTAGACAGCATATTAAAAACCAGAGACATTACTTTGCCAACAAAGTTCCGTCTAGTCAAAGCTATGGTTTTTCCAGTGGTCATGTATGGATGTGAGAATTGGACTATAAAGAAAGCTGAGTGCTGAAGAATTGATGCTTTTTAACTGTGGTGTTGGAGAAGACTCTTGAGTGTCCCTTGAACAGCAAGGAGATCCAACCAGAACATCCTAAAGGAAGTCAGTCCTGAATATTCAGTGGAAGAACTGATGCTGAAGCTGAAACTTCAATACTTTAGCCACCTGATGGAAAAAAAATATGACTCATTTGAAAAGACAGTGATGCTGGGATAGATTGAAAATGGGAGGTTGAGATGGACAGATGGTATCACCAACACAATGGACATAAATTTGAGTAAACTCCAGAAGTTGGTGATGGACAGGGAGGCCTTGCATGCTGAAGTCCATGGGGTTGCAGAGTTGGACATGACTGAGTGACTGAACTGAACTGAATTCAATACAAAACTTTAATTAAAAAAAAGAATGTATATATGTGTACAACAGAATCACTTTTCTGGACAGTAGAGACTGGCACAACACTGTAAATCAAGCATACTTCACTAAAGAATTTAAAATAAAAAGTGAATAAAGCCAAAATATGAAATTGGTATTTGGACATTTCCCAGGACATATTTTTCACCATAGAAAGGGTTTTTTTTTTTTTTCCCTCTCCATTTACATTTTAAATATAAAAAAATGAAAATCATGTATTTTAAAAGGGAACCCACATGTGCATGTGAAAAGCTTTTTTTCCTAAGTGAAAGAATACACACGAAAGGCTTAACAGTCTTCAGTCTTGAGTTTCTGAGGGCCTGCAGGACTGGGGAGTAGGCAGAGAGAGCAGGAAGAGAGAGAAGCACACTTGTAGCTCTCTGGGCAGACTTGCGCTTCAACTGTAATGTTCCAATTTCTCTTATGGGGAATGAAATGAATTCAGGGCATTGCTTGTATAACTAAAATAAAATCAATACAACATTAAAATTAATGTTTTCAAAAGAGCAAAAGTAGGCTACTCAAAAGGATTCAAGTCAAGAAAATCAACCTTGGGTTGTTCTCTGTCCTGTTTTCCTACAGACTATTCCAGCACAACCGTGTTAAAAGAGTTCAGTTCAGTCACTCAGTCGTGTCCAACTCTTTGCAGCCCCATGGACTGAAGCACACCAGGCTTCCCTGTCCATCACCAGCTCCTGGAACTTGCTCAAACTCATGTCCATCAAGGTGGTGATACCATCCAACCATTTTGTCCTCTGTCATCCCCTTCTCCTCCTGACTTCAATCCTTTCCAGCATCAGGGTCTTTTCCAGTGAGTCAGTTCTTTGCATCAGGTGGCCAAAGTATTGGAGCTTCAGCTTCAGCATCAGTCCTTCCAATGAATATTCAGGACTGATTTCCTTTAGGACCGACTAGTTTCCTCTTCTTGTTGTCCAAGGGACTCTCAAGAGTCTTCTCCAACACCACAGTTCAAAAGCATCAATTCTTCAGCACTCAGCTTTCTTTATAGTGCAACACTCACATCCATACATGACTACTGGAAAAACCATAGCTTTGACTAGACACCTTTGTTGGCAAAGTAATGTCTCTGGTTTTTAATATGCTGTCTAGGTTGGTCATAGCTTTTCTTCCGAGGAGCAAGTGTCTTTTAATTTCATGGCTGCAGTTACCATCTGCAGTGATTCTGGAGCCCAAGGAGATTATCCATTTTAAAATCATCCATGTAAAAGTATCCATTGCCAAAGATAACTTTGCACCAATTTTTTACTCTGACTCAGGGAAATCCCCAAGAAGCCTTCTCTTTGGGTTGTATTCACCTCAAGAGGATTTCTCACAGAATTTGCTAACAATAGAAATCATTTCTTGGTTATGATACAGTACCAGCAGGATGTTCAAAATGCCACTGGCCATTCTGTAGTCCTACCTGGCCAAGCCTGCTGGTAGGTACCACACGAGCCATATGGAAATTGCTAAAATAGGAATTAAAGCAGCAGGTTCTGAAGCCACCAGCTTCCCCTGCCATGGTAGAATTAGCATTAGTCTGTGATGCAAAACATTTCTGCCTTTGAAATGCCCAGTATCCATGTAATATCACCAATCCATGGTGCTACACCAAATAGTATTTCAACATATTCTTATTACCTTTTCACCTCTTTGGTGCCTGAAATAGCTATATTTTGAAATAAGAAAATGTACCCAGAAAAACATTCATACAGGCCATATTTTGCTCAGCAGAATTAACATTCTATACACACTAATGTTGTGATAGGATGGCTTGAAGATGTAATGTAAATTTCCTATAACTGCTAATGTATGTCTGTACTTCCTCCCTGAGAGATAATAACAAGGGATCTTTTTTTCTAACATAAAAATGCTCAGACTTGAACTGTAATGTGGGGATGATACAGGGAAACAATTGCACTAACAAGATGGACTTAGAGGAGTGAAGATCACCTTGCAGAAAATCCACAATAAGGAGAAAAACAGCAACAACTCAAGTTTAAAAGATGTTTAAGGTCAGGCTCTCTTGAACAAGAAATCCTTGAAGAAAGAAATAATACCAATATAAAATGTACAGAAATACCTCCCAACTGAATAAAACTGAAACAATCTCAGAAATATATATGCTATAAAAGCAATAAATCTGAGATCTTTGCATAAACACATGGCATACTTTGCTTCCATGGGTAAACTTCCTATAACATATTACTTAACACTGGTTGTGAAAATACATGGTATTTACTGTGTAAATTAATATGCACATGGGTGCAGCTTATGTCAAAGACTGGTACAGTATACTCTTAACAGTTTTTGGAGTCAGTGGATAAAACTTTTTTAAAAAGAAAAAGATATCAGTAGGTGAGCATATTCCAGATATTGTTTACCCAAGCAATTTCCATAGAAAAGTGCCATGTTCAGCTACATTATAAAAAATTCCTGTCATCCATGCCATCATCTGTATTATTTATATAATCAGCATTATCAATCATATATTACCTTTTCATTGGTTAAAAAAACATTATTTTAGAAAGACACTCCAACTGAAAATGGGATAAGGCATTTAGCATATTCTTCCTACTTAGAAAAAGAAGCTAACCTATGAATATTAAGGAATCCCTAGAAGATAATTTAGAACAGTAGATACACTCCCATATGTATATCTTTGACAGTTAAAGAAAATGCATTAACATTTCTTTATCACAAATTTGCAAAAAGCCTTCAATTTCAAATAAAACAGAAAGAACTCGGGTTTATTGACTGCCCAAGCATTCTAAACCCCACTTGACATAGAGGCATAGAGAACTGATAAATCATTAGGCTGCAAATGGCATCTTAGGTTCATCCATTCATTATTCATTTATAAAAGACCTATTGAGTATCTGGCATGTGTCAGACATGATGCTAAAAACTGGACATATACTGATGAATGAAACAGATGTTATCTAACTTTTTAAGTCTCACTGTGAGACTTAAAGAAGAGAGAGAGAACTCCAGACAAAGGAAACATGCATGAAGGGTTTGAGCCCCAAGAGTCATAAGTATTTAAGAACTAGAAGGGGTCGGCATGGTGACACTATAAGAAGCAAAGAAGAGTGAGATCTGAGCAAAGCCTGAAAGGTAAGCAACAAGAGATCACCATTGTGAGAGGTCTGTACTTCAAGGTCATCATGAAGTCATTCAAAGGACAAGCAGCATGACCTGGATCTAAGCCTTAAGTAGACTGTTTGTAGTGCTTGTAGAAAATACAACCTCAATATCTTCCTAAGATCTTTTTTCTACTGCCAGAAACCAACGCCCTGCAAGATGAAATTCATCCATCTGTCCCATACATCTGAGAAGAATGGTCAAAAGAAAGCATCCCAGGAGGAAAGGATTTTCATATACCAAGTTCTGCCAGAGATTCCCCAGGCTTATGGGAAGTTTTCCACCTCATTCTCATGATGGCAGACCTTTTTTTAGCTAATTGCAGAACCATAGCCAGACAATTTTGATCTTCTATGGATTTGATCCCCTAGAACTTCTATGGATTTGATCCCCTCATGCTCACAAAGCTGCAGAGAAATGCAGTTGTGTCAAATCAAAAGGTTTAGGGAAATGGATATGGGAGGAAAAGGAATGTGTATCCTGAACACTATTGGGGGTGAAGGGAACAGGTCGATGGAAGTGGATTCCAGGAATATATTCTGGGTAGTGCTGGAAGCCTGCAGAGCTGATCAGCAGATGCCTAGATCTAGGGCAGTGCTGACTCCATGGACTGAAGCCCACCAGGCTCCTCTGTCCATGGGATTCTCCAGGCAAGAATACTGGAGTGTGTAGCCATCCTCTTCTCTAGGGGATCTTCCCAACTCAGGGATCAAACCAGGTCTCCTGTATTGCAGGCAGATTCTCTACTGTCTGAGCCACCAGAGAAGGCCAAATCACAATAATAAAGCATCGCCAAATATCTGCAATGATAAAAACTAATTTAATTATGGGGTGCAAAGCTTCACAGATACTTCTTTCACCAAAGTTTTTAAAAACATCAGTTGTTCATTTCCTTGGAGGGCCTCCAGAAGGAATGAGTTTCCTTACTTTTCTAAAATAATCCAAACTGATGGGATGACACACCTAGAGCAATTTCCTTGGTTTCTGTCTATGTCTGTTGACACTGAACTATGTCAAAAAGATAATCCTATTTTTCCTCTGTTGCCTAGTTAATGGAAACCCACTCTAGTATTCTTGCCTGGAGAATTCCACGAACAGAGGAGGCTGGCAGGCTGTCCATGGGGTCGCAAAGAGTCGGACACGACTGAAGCTACTGAGCACATATGCTTAGTTAATGTTTCAAAGGAATCTAAGTGTTTTCTTCAGGATGACAGGAAAATCTGAAAAAAATCAAATTGCCTCTTAAACTCCAAAACTACCCAAATAAATATACTAAGTGAGTGGGAAGTTGCTCGAAGTCTGAGTTCTCTAAGTATTGAATTAACGGAGGGGCTATAACAAGAAATCCCACCAAGAACTGAGAAATAAGAGAGATAAGGT
Organism: Redunca redunca; assembly: GCA_006410935.1. NCBI lineage: Eukaryota > Metazoa > Chordata > Mammalia > Artiodactyla > Bovidae > Redunca > Redunca redunca. The sequence goes on from SJYQ01002189.1 coordinate 84,328, forward strand.
TTCCCTCTGAAAATTAAATTATAAAATAAGCATATAATAGGTGAAAGAGAAATAAGCTGACTCATTTTGAAGAGTCACAATTGGCTTCCTGATAGGGAAACCTGATTATAATGAAACTAAAGCCAAAAATAATGCATCAGTCAAAGGGAAATCAGCAATGAGATTTGAGAAAAATACAGAAGACAAACATTCTTAGAGTTCTGGTGCAAGGAAGAGAATGATTTTGCCCAAGGATGAGTTCTCTCTCATTCCATGGACAAATAAATCTTATTTGCATGAATTAAGTTACCTTACACTGATGCCATTCAACCTAAACTGATTTTGTGCAACCAGTAAAGGTTTTTAAAATATATTCTGGTCTGTCAGCTAGATTGCCTTTGCGGAGAAATCAGCTAGCCAAAAAATAATGGTCCCTTTAGTAGTGCTATTTTCATTACATATTAATATGCCAGCATTCTGCTTGTTTCCATTAATTTCTGGGAGCTTGCATGCTGGATGCTGAGAGACAGACTTACATCCAGAATGCCAATAAATTAGGTTTCTGAGACTGTAAAGCTGAAAACCAGACCATATCATGTAATATCATCTTGCAAACATGATATTAGTGTTTCTAAACAAGTAGGGAAAACACAACCCATACATTTGGCAGATGAGATAATTAAAGGCACACGGCTTCTATGTGGCACAACCAGAACTGGAATCTGGCTCTGATTCCTTGTCCACCTTGTATCAGAAATGTATGTAACACACTAATTGTCTATTGACTCTCTGTCTAAATTTTAGAGTGTGGGATAAGTAAGAAGTCCCTAGGCATTCCAGTTCAACACTGCTAAGCTGAATTCATAATTAAGTGATTTTTCAAACTCCCCCTCACCATCACCCAGTGCATCCTATCTCCTTCTTCACTGGCCATGTATGAAGCTGTCTCTGAAAGTTTAAAAAAACAGTAGCATCATACCATGTCTAACACCCAATATGTGGGTACAGATGGCATTTCATAGGACATGATCCTTTTCTATAAATGACAGAAAGTGAAAAGTAATCCCTCAAAGATAGCAGGCTCTTCTGCACAATGATAACGTGCCAGAGAGTAATTTTTCATCTTAGCAATTTCAACTGAGGAGCCTGTTTCAACTGTCAAGACTTATCTATTTCTCATGTTTTCCTTATGAACTGTATTCTCACATACATTAACAAGCTCCCACGGAATGTCCTGAATGTTACTATTTAGTATTTAAGTAGCTTTCTGAGAACACAAAGTGTCCTGCCAATCATGAGTACTTTGCTACTAACACCAGCTCTTTGGAGGCAGGCATAAATCATTCTCACTTTAACAGCTGAGAAACTAAGTTGGAGTAAGTTAATAACAAAACTGTTTAAATAATAAGCCCCGTTAGAATCAAAGATGTATTTACCCAGTTTGGGCCATTCTCTTGTGAGACTCTTTTAACCCTTCACGGACTAGCTTTTTTTGAAATTTTCTTTTGGGCTAATAGAAACCTCACTGATAAACTAGCCCAAATATATACATGGAGAAGGCAGTTTAAGGAACAGAAAACCAGGAGCCTTGTCATATCAGAAACTCAGCAGGTCAAGCTGGGGAAAAAAAAAAACAAAACAACCCTGATGAAAGGACCTGAAGTCCTGATAAGCTGTTATAGATTAAATATTACTCAGTGACAGCCCAAAATTCCAATTTAGGAGACTATTCACTATTACTGAACATTTCTGATTGAATAGATAAATAAAAACTGAACTATCTTGATATTCACTTGACTAGTTCATATTAATTTCTTCATAAGTGAAAGTGAAAGTTGCTTAGTTGTGTTCAACTCTTTGTGACCCCATGGACTCGTCCATGGAATTCTCCAGGCCAGAATACTGGAGTGGGTAGCCTTTCCCTTCTCCAGGGGATCTTCCCAACCCAGGGATCGAACCCAGGTCTCTTGCATTGCAGGCAGATTCTTTACCAGCTGAGCCACAGGGGAAGCCCAATTTCTTCCTGCTCTAACTCAAATACTATAAAGTAAAATCCTGGTGCCTTTAACACTGAGGGGCTGCCCTGGTGGCTCAGAAGGTGAAGAATCTGCCCACAATGTGGGAGACCCTGGTTCAATCCCTGGGTCAGGAAGATCCTCTGGAGATGAAAATGGCAACTTCCTCCCATATTCTTGCCTGGAGAATTCCATGGACAGAGGAGTCTGGTGGGCTACACTCCACGGGGTTGCAAAGTGTTGAACATGACTGGGCCACTAACACTTCATTTTCTTTAACACTGAAAGAAAACATAAACTCAATGGCCTCCAGTAGCATAAAACTTATGAAATTTTAATTTTAAAATTTAAAATCCCCTACTCCCAGTAACATCCAGATGCTAGTACATTTAACTCCAAAGAATGACGGAAGAAACTCCATAGATAAAGAAATCCTCAGTGGGGAAGCCCTTCTAAGCTATTGTTTCCTGCATCTCCCACAGAGAGTAAAATGCCTCAGTCACCTAGCATACTCTCCAGCATGTGATCGCATCTAATTGAAAAAGTTCGGTAGCCCAAGTGACTTGCCATCGATCTTCTGGTGGTCTCAGCCAGGCCTTCAGCTCTCAAAGGATCTTAGAGCATATGGTTGTAAACAGTCCTACAGATGTATACAGAGAACTCAGCAGAAGCCCAGGGGGTAATCTGGCCTACAGATGTTTGATTATACCAGTGGGCCTGTGTCACTCATAAACCATGCAAGTTAAAATATTTATAAAATGAATACAAGAAACACAAAGTACACATGAATGTAAAAGATAAGGATTTATTGCACTGCTGAATTTTGCCTACCAATTAGAAATTTGTTATCTAGACTCATGGGTGTATGACATAAGACGAAAGTGAAAGTTGCTGTCATGTCCAACTCTTTGCAATCCCATGGACTATACAGTTCATGGAATTCTCCAGGCCAGAATACTGGAGTGGGTAGCTTTTCCCTTCTTCAGGGGATCTTTGCCTCATTGCAGGCAGATTCTTTACCAGATGAGCCACAGTGGAATCCCATGATATAAAAGGGTTATGAAATCTAAATCAACAACAGCCTATTTTAGAGTGAGAGCTAGTTTCACCAGTATATATTTTCAATTTTACAAGTTTTATTTGACTAAAAACAATAAATGCTCACCATCCAATTTCATACAATAGAAGTTACCAGTTATACCGGGGAAAAAAGCACATAATAATGAATATCTAAATTCAGATGATGATAAGTGTAGTACGTCTCATGACACTTTAGTTTAACTAATCCACAGGCAGCATTTATACATTTAACATATTCACTGTTTGATACAGCAAACCACAAGCATAAAATAGCTTTCTCCCCAAACAAATGTCTTACTTAAAACCCATGATGATGATCCCTACATATGGGGAAAACGTTCAAAACGTAAAAGTAAAGTATTTGCAGAGAGATATTATTCACATAAGGCACTGTTAAGTAAAGACTGATTTTATAAGCATATTCTTTATATACTGGGAAAGCCTGAGCCTCTAAATACAGGAATTTAATGATATAAAGAGGGATAATACCATCGTTTTAAAGCCTTTCCTTTCTACTGTAATTTCTAAAGCAGTTGAAACAGCCTGGATTACCATCTATCCAAAGGAAGCTGATTTTATCATATTGCAGCAGGCTGCTACTGAAGGGGGCAAATTGTCATTAGTCTCCACATTTGCTCCTTTATGCTGCTATAACAATTGAAAACTGCATTCAATTGCACATAAAAAAAAAAAAAAAAAAAAACTGTTCAGCATGTAGGGGTTTACATAATAGAAAGCCCAATTTTAAGTAGTCCAAGATGATGCAACAATTGTAAGAAGTCTCAAATGAATACTCCAGACACCATCCATCTTGGTGTCTGGCATGCATCCTCATGGTCTCAAAAGGAAAACTTTTTCTTTGGGCATCACATCTCTATTCCAGGCAACAGCAAGGGGAGGGAAGGAAGGAAGAGGAGAAAAGGAATGTACAGCATCTTCCCTGTTTTAAAAGTGTCCCCATAAGTGTTACCAACAACTTATATTTTGAAATGACTGACCTGAGTATGTCACTTTTTAGTAAGAGAAGCAGAAAATTGTAGTTATTTACAATGGGCACATTAAATCAAATGTGTCTCAAATCAACGTATGATTCTGACATGAAGGGAGAAAGAGGCACAGGCATTGGGTAGGCAACAAGCAGTAGCTTGCTATTACAAATACACTGCTTTGTTGTCCAGGTGTTTCTGTGTATAACCCAACAGAACATAGTTCTGAAAGTCTCAGAAAAGGAGATTCAGTTTATACTGATTCTTTTTATCAGGAAGTGATTGCTGCCCCAAAGATGCCCAAGCTCAAACTGCCATATTTAACACACGGGAATGACTTTGAAACACTAATAGTCAACGCACGTGCTTTTTCCCTTCTCCAACCCTCATCTTGCCAGTTTGAAAGAAAGGTCATGAAAGAACTGGACTTATCCTCATACCCTATATTTATAGAACATCAGACCATATCTCTTAATGAAATTTTTAAACGCTTTTTTGGAAATAGCTAATCCAAATATAGTCTAATATGTTTAAATTTTGGTTGCAGGAATTTCTTCCAAAATACTATTATTTTTGTCCTTCCCTTCTAAGATAGGATAAAGATGGAAAGAGTTAAACATAAAGCCTAAAAACTAATTATTGTCAAAATTCCAAATTAAAACAAGGACACACAGGCAGTAACTAGAAGGTAATTCATATGAAAATAGCCCACAGTTTCTGGATAGTATCCATATCTATCTGTCTCTTCATTTGTTTTTAAAGTATCACTGTTGAGAAATCAGTTTTTTGTTTTTTGTTTTTTTTTTTTAATATTTATGTCTTTGGCTGCCTCGTCCTGGTTGCATCATGCAGGCTCTTTTCTTGTGGACTCTCTAGCTGGGTGCACAGGCTTAGTTGCTCCATGTAATGTGGGATCTTAGTTTCCTGACCAGGGATCAAACCCACATCCTCTGCATTCCAAGGTGGATTCTTAACCACTGAACCACCAAAGAAGTCCCAGACATCAGCATTTTTCAGTTCTCATGAACTTAATCACATGATATGAGTTTACAAGTAAATATGACAAAACAAGATACATTTTGTGCTCAAGAAGGTGAAAATACATATACATATATAGAAATACATATACATATTTCAGAAGAGAAAAGTAGGTATTATGTATCAGTTTCAAGCAGAGAGAGCAAATAATTCATGAATAATTTTTACGTTATACAGTTTTTGAGATTACTCATAAAGAAAAGACTACAAATGGTTTCAACCTGCTTAAAACTTTACTCTGTAGTGATCTGTTATCAAAGAAAAATGGAAAATTCCCTGCCACTTTTTCCATTAAAATAAACGCCAAATGTATAACTGCCAAACAAATGTAACCTTTGTCCTCCAGTGATGGATAGCCTGATAATTCTTATGATGAACAGTCTTAAACTAAATTTTGAGAGGCAGGTTTTGGAATTCCAGCTTCAGCTACTCAAGCACTCTCCATCTGGTAAGTGAAGTGCAGAGGAGTCCATTTGGGAAATTCATTTATGATTGAATACCTGCCCAAGCAGGAAGCAAAAACCACATTCAAACATGTTTAAAGTAACCCACTTCCTGTTAAGATTTCTTGCCCAAGACTTGGATTGTTTTTATTGCATTTGTTCAGGAACACTTTAATAATCAAATAGATTAGAAATTGTTTCTTTATTAAGCACTACATCAGTGTTTCTTTAGACATAAGAGTTTCCAATTCACATACTTCTGATGAGCCTCATTAAACTTATATTATCCTGAAGCTCATTTCTAGGAGTCAGAAAAGTGTTTGGAAGGGGAGAAGAAAGAGAAGAGGAGAGGAGAAGGCAGAGGATTAATCAGGTGGAATTCTTTTTAACATTATTCTTGAAACCACTCCAACACAGCTTGATTCTCCAGATTACATTCCAAATGTTTAGAAAAAAATAATACTAAATTGAGAGAATTCCTAAAAACCCAGAGAGGTGCTACAATAATAGATGCCAACATCAGGCACAAGTGTTCCTGCCTTCTAAAATCAACCACTTCCTTCTGTACTCATGAGTCAGTGGGATCAGATCTTTGAGAATGCAGAGTGTTTCTTTGCCCACAGATCTATAACTGTGGGTCCTGCCGGATTTATTGCAACAGTGCAGGTAATCCCAGAGTATGTGAGTCTCTGACAGTCACATTTAATAAGCCTAAGAAGCAGTAAGAAAAGGCCAGAGGTGCTGTCATCCACCTTGAGAGTCTAGGCTTTGGGGGACGGCATGGCTGTGCAGCAAGAAACTAGTTGTTGCATTTTTCTGAATTCCTGCCTGAGCTCCTCTTTAATGACCACATCATCATTTTCCTCCAGAGACCCTGCCCTTCTTGGACCAAATGTTCACTGCCCACATCAACCCTCTGAAGGGTGACTCACTGTTGTCCTTGTTCATTGGAAGTACTTCTTAAAGATGAGTATGAGAGTTTCTTTTCAACATGTGAACACAGTACTTCATGGCAGGCAGTCACAAGGTAGTAGGAGAAAAAGATTTTAGGAATATCTCCACAATGTTTTAAGGAACTTAGCTTCATGGATAAGAAACACTTGGTAAAAATTTAAAGAAATTCATCTCTCTTGATTTGTCTCCACTAGGATATGATATGCCATGAGACCCCAAATTCCTGCTGCTTTGGATGTGTTGCCAATGACTTTTCCAACATGAGATGATGGAATGTGGCTGGTTGTTAACGTTCAGCAGAATCAGCACCAAGGCCAGGGCAGACAGAAGAAGGGTGTGGGCAAGGGGCCTCAGCCTCCTCTAAAAACCACTGTGTGGCCAACAGATGGACTACTTTACAGTCTTTTCAAGGAAGTGGGAATCTTACTTGCATGACAATAAAAGTTCTCAGTTCAGGAGATTATCTGAATCTCTCTGCCCTGAGTCCTCTCACCATACTTTAGGAATAGTGCCACTGGACTCCAGATTTCCCCTGCATTAACTCTGTGTCTGTTATTATTTCTATTAGAGCATTCACACTATCAATAAACACATTTTTCCTACGCCTAAAATGAGATCGCGTAAAATGCCGCTTGGTAGAAATCATAAATGAATGAAATTATGTATATTTTTAAAAGACACTTTAAATTCTTATAATGTGCATCATTTTAAGTAAATGTTTTTCTAAATTTGCATTTTCTCTCCTTTTCCCTCCTTTCATTAAACATGAAATACTTTAGTCTCTAGAGTCTGAAATGTTTTCTCAGATTTTTTATGACATTTACAAAAATTTTCAATATTTAATTTTCTAATTTATTCTCAAACTTTCTTAGAATTGCTGGTGGAATTTGATGTTTTTAAGATTAACTGAATGTGCAATGATTAACTTTTTTTAACCTAGTGGTGCCCTAGTATTTATGTGCTTCAACATAACTTGGAAATGTAAACCAGCAAAATATTTTTCACATAAAAAGATATGTTACAGGTTACTTGAGCTAAACATTTCATTAGTTAATATGAGAAGGCTTTTAAAAGGACAGAAATGTTCCTCTGCCTCCTAAAAGGAGACTTTTTGCCTAAGAAGAAATCACTTTTTTTAGACAAAACTTCATTAACTCTATAATAAACTCATAGATCATTGGTGCTAGGAAAAAATCGATTACTCATTTTATTAGGGTGAACCAGACTGCCAGTATGGAAGTGTTTGACCAAAAAATAAATGGCAATATTATATGCTTTAACTAATTAAAAGAAAATTGCCTCCCAGAGGGGTTAACAGACTAGTCCAAGGTTAGTAACAAAGCTGGAGAAGGCAACGGCAACCCACTGCAGTACTCTTGCCTGGAAAATCCCATGGATGGAGGAGCCTGGTGGGCTGCAGTCCATGGGGTCGCTAAGAGTCGGCATGACTGAGGGACTTCACTTTCACTTTTCACTTTCACACATTAGAGAAGGAAAAGGCAACCCACTCCAGTGTTCTTGCCTGGAGAATCCCAGGGCCAGGGGAGCCTGGCGGGTTGCCATCTATGGGGTCACAAAGAGTCAGACACAACTGAAGAGACTTAGCAGCAGTAACAAAGCTGGAATCCAAAGCAAGACCTCTGGTTTCCCACACCAGGTGGCCTTGAATTTTAAGCACACAGAGCCGCTTAACATACCAGTTGTCTTTTTATTACAGTTTTTGTTTTCTACCATTTAAAACACTCCTGTCACACATATAAGGCAGAATTAAAAAGATTTTCTGCCTGAGGAGTAACAAAGACAATACAAAGAATATAGGACTTGACTAGATAGTGCATGGGGTTTAAATGGGTTAACTGTTAACAATTTTAGTATCTGCTTTTGAAAACAGTATTTTTTGGATTTAAAATTAGGAAAGTGACACTTTCAGTTGTACAATGTAAAAATAAATAAGAGCAGAAATATGAAGAAAAATAAGAATAAAGAGAACACATAAAAGAAAATTGATATAGATATTTTGATGCATACTCTGTTATTTAAAATTTTCTCTGCTTCTCTAGTTATTTCCTTTTAAATGGAGTCTATTGTTTGCTGGGAAAAAAGAATTTGCATGACTTCTGATGATGAATATTGACAAAAATGTCCTTCGGAAATATTGTTCCAATTTACACTCTCATTAGCTTTATTTTGAAAATGCTTGATTCTCTCCTCCCCTGCACAGTGACTTTTTAAATGCACACCAGTCTTTCATTTCTTTTTCTTCTTTTGTGAACCACTAGATCACATTCTCTGATATTTTTTATTTATAGAAATAAATGCAACATATAGAAATGTCTAACCAACATATAGAAATGTCAGCAATGTCCTTTAAACTATAGAGAAGAATAGTTTATTAAATATATCCCCTTAAAATAGGGTTTAAAAATGTGCCAAATAACCTTTTTCATCATAGCATCATAAATTAGACATTCTTAGAAGTTAATCTTGACTTATCAAGATTCCACATTATATATGNGGTTTAAATGGGTTAACCGTTAACAATTTTAGTATCTGCTTTTGAAAACAGTATTTTTTGGATTTAAGAATTAGGAAAGTGACACTTTCAGTTGTACAATGTAAAAATAAATAAGAGCAGAAATATGAAGAAAAATAAGAATAAAGAGAACACATAAAAGAAAATTGATATAGATATTTTGATGCATACTCTGTTATTTAAAATTTTCTCTGCTTCTCTAGTTATTTCCTTTTAAATGGAGTCTATTGTTTGCTGGGAAAAAAGAATTTGCATGACTTCTGATGAATATTGACAAAAATGTCCTTTGGAAATATTGTTCCAATTTACACTCTCATTAGCTTTATTTTGAAAATGCTTGAGTCTCTCCTCCCCTGCACAGTGACTTTTTAAATGCACACCAGTCTTTCATTTCTTTTTCTTCTTTTGTGAACCACTAGATCACATTCTCTGATATTTTTTATTTATAGAAATAAATGCAACATATAGAAATGTCTAACCAACATATAGAAATGTCAGCAATGTCCTTTAAACTATAGAGAAGAATAGTTTATTAAATATATCCCCTTAAAATAGGGTTTAAAAATGTGCCAAATAACCTTTTTCATCATAGCATCATAAATTAGACATTCTTAGAAGTTAATCTTTACTTATCAAGATTCCACATTATATATGTATGTTTATATGTGTGTATTTTTGTATCTCCAAGCCCTCCTTTTTTCTAGACAAAAGAAACATCTGGCACATAGTTAAACTTTTGATGGATATACTATGCTCTTTTCAGTTTCATCAGAGTAAATGTTTAAATCTATTTTCGCTTAAAAGTTACTGATGATAGGATTCAGATGTAAGGTTCAATTAATTTACTTTATGTGATTAAGTATGTCATTCACAAAGGCTAAACCCAATTCTGAATATTTCTTCATTTAATTTATGTTAATTAAATTAATTTATTCTAAGTAAATTAATTAGAATTAATTTATTCTACACATTTCTACCTTCCTCAGTCCTTTCACATTTACTATATATATTCAGGAAAAATATTCTGTATTATTTCAAGATAACAACTTTAATGCTTCTATGAAAAGGGACTTCCCTGGAGGCTCAGATGGTAAAGCGTCTGTCTACAACGCGGGAGACCTGGGTTCGATCCCTGGGTTGGGAAGATGCCCTGGAGAAGGAAATGGCAGTCCACTCCAGGACTATTGCCTGGAAAATCCCATGGACAGAGGAGCCTGGTAGGCTACAGTCCTGGGGCCCCAGAGGGTTGGCAGGACTGAGGGACTTCACTTTCACTTTCAGTCCTTTCACATTCATTATATATTTTCAAGAAAAATATTCTGCATTATTTCAAGATAACAACTTTAATGCTTCTATGAATAAATTTAAAAGCCTCTCTCCTGAATTCTCTGGGGGCAACTGCTCAATCTTTTCATCTTTCATTTCTAATGTAGTTCATATCATAGTCACTCACTTTGTTTTCTAAGCTTTCTTAGTTGTTATGTAAGAAAATATCATAAAATGAAAGCAAGAAATTCTCATCCTAGCACTGATTTCTATTCAACCTACAAGACAAACAAAGAAAAGAGTATAAAATTCATGCAGTTTAGCATGAACTCAAATAATTATCATTCTCTTCTCATGGACTGACTTTAATCAGCATGCTACAAGATCCATTCTTTTAAATAACAAAGCATAATAGTAAGGTATGTCCTTCAGTGAAATTCTCTGTTTGAATTTAATGAGACTGACAGAAAGTACACATTTTTTAAGAGGGAATCTGCTTTTCATGTGGTGCATGCTTAGTCCTGTCCAACTCTTTGCAACCCCATGGACCATAGCCCACCCAGGCTCCTCTGGTCCATGGGATTTTCTAGGCAAGAATATTAAATGGCAACCCATTCCAGTATTCTTGCCTGGAGAATCCCACGGATGGAGGAGCATGGTAGGCTACAGTCCATGGGGTCGCAAAGAGTCGAACACGACTGAGTGACTTCACTTATTGCAGTGGGTGCTATTTCCTTCCATGGGATCCTCCCAACCCAGGGATCAAAACCAACTCCTGCTTGGCAGGCAGATTCTTTACCACTGTGCCACCTGAGAAACCCCACCGCATGACAGGCACTTATCTAAACAGAACAAAGTAATACAAGGCATATGAGGTGTTTACTCTCATGGAACATATACTCTGATTATACGGAAGAAAATGCCCAGTGGGTAATATGCTCATTAAAGAAAAAAAGATGGCACTTTTCTTATTAGATAATTATATTTGTAATTCTGTTTCCCTGCTAAATGTCATTTAAAAACATATGGAAATTATGGTGATTAAAGAAACAAAAAATGAGCTTTAATATTCTATATTAAATGAGAATAATATAATATATATATAATATATAAGGTAATATATACATTATTTAAGGGCTTCCCTGGTGGCTCAGATGGTAAAGAACCTGCCTGTAATGCATGAGACTTGGGTTCAATCCCTGGGTTAGGAAGATTTCTAAATTTTCATATTTGTTATTCCTAGAGATACCTTCATTATTTCTTAAGGTATTTGAAGCCAATGTATTTAGATAATGTCTCAGTATATTAAAATAAAATTATGTCAATTATTTAAATACTTTATATTCTATGTTCAAAGACATAGCTCTAGTTAAACAGCTTTTGTTTTTTTAAAATTTAGCATGTGGTAGGATTCCTGTTCATATCCAAATTGCCCAACTAATATCTAGACTTTAGTTTTTAAAACAGGAAAATTCTGATCTTTAAAGACAGATGTTCAAGAAATCCACTATTTCCCCTGACTAAAGTGGACAGGTTAAAATTACACATATGAAAAGACAGACACAATCAAATCCTTACAGGAAAGGGGAGAAAGAATGCTGTTCATACAAACACTGAAAATTCACTAACTGGATAATATAATCTCCAGAGTGAAAAAACAAACAAACTATATATATATATATACACACACACACACACACACATACACACACATATATCAGGTAAAGAAGGCCTTATTTCTACATTGATGTGTATTCTTTAGTATCTGAATAAGCTAATTATAAGTACTCATATTTTTGAACACTAGAGGGAGTACACAAAAGAAAAAAAAAAAAAGAGAGAAAGAGAAAAAGAGGCCAAATACAAATATTATCTAGCTTCTGAATATTTTGTATAATATCAGGTCTTCTCAACAAACTGCTTTCTTATTTTTTATGGACATAGTGGAATGATTAAAACACATTTAAACAATATCCAAAACCTCTTTTGCATGTCATTTTCCAGTTAATTTAAAATTTATAATGACTAATGGTAAGGCAGGTACACAATGTTCAAAAAGCAGAAAAACATAGTAAATGCTTTAAAAACTATATATATATATATACACACACACACACACATATACTTTCTCCACATTTTAGTTTACACACTCGATTAGAAGAAAGTAGAATTGCATCTAATGTGCTTCAAAGAGCTTAAAATGACAACTCTGATCTTTAGGGAATAATGAGCTTGGAGATCAAAACCAGCCTTGTCTGAAGGTGAGGGCCTAAAGTTACACCACATTCAGGGTTTAAATAGACAGGATGTCCCTAGAATTTCCATATGGGAGGGGTAATAAGGGAGCCGGTGGTTGGGTTCCAGAAAGGTGAGGACTTCATGAGTTAATGGTTTTTCAACATTTAGGACCTTAGATGACACATCGTAAACATTACTGAGAGGTCCTTGGTCCGTTTCAAAGAATATGAACTGGGTTTAGTGTAGTGGGTTTAGTGAGGTGAGTAGATTACAAAAATCAAAGCAGGGGACCAAGAGCTGCCTCCAGCCTACCTACAAACTACCACCACATGAAAAGGCAGGAAGATAAAGAATCCAGGTAAAAAGTGTTTAGAAAGCATTGACTACACGTTCTTTCTCTCTAACTGATACATATGCATTGGAAAGGGAAAGGTAATAGTTTGATCTTTGAGAACTTTAATGGAACAAGACTTGGAAGAGCCTTGGTTATTCATAAATTCATTTAATGAGCACCTATTACATGGTAGCCACTGCTCTAGTTCTTTGAGATATAGAAAACAACAGTCACTGACCTCTAGGAGTGAATATTCTAGATGTGGGAAACAAACAAACAATGAATAATAGAAAAAAGCTGTTTAGTCTATCAGAAACTATTAAGAAAGAGAGAAAAGTTGAAATAAGAAAAGAAAGATAGAGGCTGCCAGAGTGTATAGTAACATACGGAGCCACCAGAATCAGCTGTGGTGGGATAACACAGGAGGGAAACTTTAATAAAATACAGAGCAGTAGGGCAGAGTTAGCCATGGAAATGTGGAGGACACACTCATGCCTGAAACAGCCAAGATTAATGAAGCTGAAGCAGAGAAAGCCAAAAAACTAGTAAGTGAGCATGAAAGTGGAAGTCAGCATGAAAACAGGGGTGAAAGGAAATTTGGGGCCTTGTAACCACTGTAAGCACTTTGAGAACAGCCAATCATTACGCTGATTTGAGAACAATATGAACATGGTTTATCCAGACTGCTGAGCTGAAAATGAGGGCTCAAGGAAGCAAAAGAGAATGATCAGGATGTTCCTGTAGCAACTGAAGTGAGAGGCTGTTGCTGCGTGGACCAGTGTGGTAGCAGAGGAGGAACTGGTCAAATTTTACGAATATTTTGAAGGTACAGCCAACCAGACTGATAAATTTGGCTCTAACACTATCCGTTGATTTGGGAGAGATTACAAAACCTAAGTTTTGAGGGAAAGAGAAAAAACAGTATTCCAATTTACACACAAAAAGGTAAAGATGTCTCTTAAGACATTCAGGTAGAGATACAGAGAAGACCACTGATCTTAAAAAATTAGAAGGTCTGGAGAAACCAGGGTTGTCTGCCATGGGGATTCTCCAGTCAAGAATACTGGAGTGGGTTTCTATGCCCTCCTCCAGGGAATCTTCCCAATCCAGGGATCGAATCTAGGTCTCTCGCATGGCATGTAGCGTCTTTACCATCTGAGCCACCAGAGAAGCCCCAGGTAGAGTACAGGTCTGATCAAAGGGGGTTTAGGGAAGAGTAAGATGAAATAGGTGATGGCAAATATAAAACTCAGGATATTCGATAAAAGAGAGCTAAAAGTGGGATGGTAATTTTCAAGGCAAGTAGAGTCAAGAGAGGGCTTTACTATTATCATTATTTTCACTTTTACATTCATGGGAATCATCTGGGGAGAATGAACAAAAGAAAATATAGCAGAAATAGGTGAGAATTGTTAGTGATTTTCTTGAGTAGATGAGAAAGAACATGCACAAGTAGAATTACTGAGTTTTAGTCCTTAACATGTTTAATAAGTATTAGTCAGAATTGGATCCTCAAATTTAAGTTCCTCATCAGATAACAAGAGTAAGACTAAAAATGTTGCAATGAATATTACATGGTTACTAACTAAAAGAGAAAGGTTACCAACTTTTTTTAAGGCACAATCATGGAACGATTGTTAAGGAACATAAGAAAACACAACTGAGTGGCAAACATGAGGAATACAGAATTCAAGTTAGGTAAAAACTGTGATGTCAAGATTGTCTGGGATGGTCTCTGCTTTACTCCCCAAAGAAGAGGAGATAAGGCCAGGCTATAAAAATGGAACTGCTAGATATCAGCCTGGAAGTCTGGGTTTGTTCATTTGACATTTTAAGTATCAGGAGAATAGTGTGTGATCTTTTAAGCAGGGGAGTGGCCTGAAGAAAGCAGTGTGTTAAGAAGATTAATCTGGTAGTGTTTAAAGAATGAACTGGCAGAGGAGAGGCGAACAAGAGACAGACAGCTCTAGGGCTAATAAAACATCATCCATGAAATTCACAGCACAAAGATAGGAGAGGTGGCAGCAGGAAGGCAGGTGGTCAATCTGAAACCCCTTATTTAGAAGAATTTACAAGACTTCCCAATGATTTTACGCTCCTGCTGTACCAGGAGCTTTTCTTTCACAGCCTTTAACACTCCTTAAAAAATATTAACTCTGTTATTATTTGAATAATGTGTTCCTATTAGTATGTAAGTTCCAGATGTCAGGGGTGTTGTGTGTTGCTCAACACTGTGCTTTTATTCCCTAGTACACTGCCTTGCATATAGTAGCTATTTAAAGAATGCAGAAATTTGAACAAAATTTTTGCGTAAGTGTATAATATATTGAGGCATAATCAAAGAAGCTTATGTAGAAAGAGAAGAAGGAAAAGAGAAGTTTCAAGAATAAAAAAATGAAGAAGACAGAGAAGAAGGGAAGAACAAGAAAGGAAAGTGTGACAGATGAGGTAGAGGAGGAAGGAGAGAGAAAGAGACTATACTGAAGTTAAAAGCCCATAAAATAGCAGAGTAACACTGTTGCTGCTGACAACTGGGAAGCTGTACTTCTGGACAACGATCTACAGGGAGAAGTATCAAGAGACCAACTCCATCTCTGCTCTCTATGTTGGTGGATCAGCCAAAAAGATCATTCGGGCTTTCCCATAACACCTTACAGGGGAAACTCAAAACAAACATTTGGCCAGCTCAAGTTCTCTCTCCATTTCAGCTTCCTCATACATGAAAGTGAAAGTGAAGTTGCTCAGTCATGTCTGACTCTTTGTGACCCCAAGGACAGTAGCCTACCAGGCTCCGCCGTCCATGGGATTTTCCAGGCAAGACTACTGGAGTGGAGTGCCATTTCCTTCTTCAGGGGATCTTCCCAACCCAGGGATCCCAAACCCAGGTCTCCTGCATTGCAGACAGATGTTTTCCTGTCTGAGCCACACAGGACAATTATAATGACCTAAAGGGATGACTGAGAGGATTAAGTGTGCTAACTCAGAACAGCTACCGGAACATGTGAGCACTAAACAGATCTTAGTCACCTTCATGTTCCTCTTCTTCATCATCACCATCATTGTTATCATCACGACCATCACTGCATTTCTTCTATAACTTGTACCATTCCACAGGGCAGTGGCACCATTCAAACCTCCCCTGTCTCTACGTACAAACACATATGACACTGTTGTTGTTTAGTTGGGAAGTCCTATCTGACTCTTTTGTGACTCCAAGGACAGTAGCCTACCAGGCTCCGCCGTCCATGGGATTTCCTAGGCAAGAATACTGGAGTGGGTTGCCATTTCCTTCTCCAGGGGATCTTCCTGATCCAGGATCAAACCCACACCTTCTGCAACTGCAGGAAGATTCTTTACCACTGAGCCACCAGGGAAGCCCACGATATTGTTAGGCAGCTCAATAATTTGGAGCCTTGTAAATAACTCCATGAGCGTCTCTATTCATCTGTCACAGCAGAAAGTGAAACAACTGTAAAAACCCCATACATTTCAGAAAACTTAAGGACAGCAGTCCCCTTCCAATACAATTTGAAAACAACAAAAGAGAATAAAAGTTACTGAATCAGTGGCAGACTTTATTTTCTTGGGCTCCAAAATAACTGTGGATGGTGACTGCAGGCATGAAATTAAAAGACATTTGCTCCTTGGAAGAGAAGTTATGACAAACCTAGACAGCATATTAAAAACCAGAGACATCGCTTTGCCAACAAAGGTCTGTATGGTCAAAGCTATGGCTTTTCCAGAAGTCATGGACAGATATGAGAGTTGGACCATAAAGAAGGCTGAGCACCAAAGAATGGATGCTTTCGAACTATGGTGCTGGAGAAGACTCTTGAAAGTCCCTTGGACTGCAAAGAGATCAAACCAGTCAATCCTAAAGGAAATCAACCCTGAATAGTTACTGGAAGGACTGATGCTGAAGCTGAAGCTGCAATGCTTTGTCCACCTGATGTGAAGAGTTGACACACTGGAAAAGACCACGATGCTGTGAAAGACTGAGGGCAGGAGGAGAAGGGAGAGACAGAGGATGAGATAGTTGGATGGCATCATCAACTCACTGGACATGGGTTTGAGTAAACTCTGGGAGACAGTGAAGGACAGGGAAGCTTGGCATGCTACAGGCCATGGGGTCACAAAGAGTCGGACATACTGAATGACTGAACAAATTCTTTTAAATTCATTTGAAACTTCTCTATACAATGCTCAAGATCAGGAAGTACCCATATTAGTTGCTCCTTTATTTTCTAAGTCATAATATTTAAAAAGAGATGTCATATTATTATTAATGTTTTTGCTGAAGAGTAAATAGGTCAAAAGTAATTCACTGCAGTACCTACTTATTTGAAGGATGAAAACTACAATGTCTAATCAACCCACTGTTAGTTCTGCTTCAATGAAGTGAAGTGAAGTCACTCACTCAGTCGTGTCCAACTCTTTGCCACCCTGTGGACTGTAGCCCACCAGGCTTCTCAGTCCATGGGATTCTCCAGGCAAGAATACTGGAGTGGGTTGCCATTTCCTTCTTCAAGGGATCTTCCTGACCCAGGGATTGAACCCAGGTCTCCTGCATTGCAGGCAGATGCTTTAACCTCTGAGCCACCAGGGAAGCCTGTCTGCTTCAATACTGGTGTCCAAAACTGAGTACAACCCAACAAAAACAATGTTATCACAAAGAAGTAATCCACTCCCAACAAGATGAAAAGTTTTATCATTTTCACTAGAAATTGAAGAAGCAGAGTCCATACATATGCAGATATCAGGGGTAAAAACCTTGTGAAAAACTCCCTGGAAGACAACTTGGCAAAGTGGATTGAAGACTTTAAAACTTCCACACCCTTGATTTCTAAACAAATAGGGGAACAGTAGGAAAACCCAGAGCTTAGTGGTTAAATGCCTGAGTTGTGCTGTGTGTCCAGTCATGTTCAACTCTTTGGGTTCCCATGCACTGTAGCCCACCAGGCTCCTCTGCCCATGGAACTTTCCAGGCAAGAATATTGAAGCAGGGTGCCATTTCCTACTCCAGAGGATCTTCCCAACTCAAGATTCAAATCTGTGTCTCTAGAGTCTTGTGCATTGGCAGGCGAGTTCTTCACCACAAGTGCCACCTGGGAAATGCCTGGGCTGTAGCAATAAAATGCCTAGCAATGAAGTCTCACTTACAAATAAGGGACCGTGGCAAGTGACTATATCTCTGACCTCTTATCTGCAAAACAGTAACAACTCTACCTTCCTCACATGTCTGTTTTGACAATTAGAAGTCCTAATATTAAGAAATATACTTAGAACGGTACCAGGCAGAGAGTAAAAATTTCTTTGCTGTTTTTATTGTCAAAGCTGTTCTTTTAGAGATCCTTAATAACCACAAAAACTTGTTAATAAATAGGTTGTTGAACATTCAGTTCAGTTCAGTTCAGTCGCTCAGTTGTGTCCGACTATTTGAGAACGCATGAATCGCAGCACGCAGGCCTCCCTGTCCATCACCAACTCCCGGAGTTCACTCAGACTCACATCCATCAAGTCACTGATGCCATCCAGCCATCTCATCCTTTGTCATTCCCTTTTCCCCCTGCCCCCAATCCCTCCCAGCATCAGAGTCTTTTCCAATAAGTCAACTCTTCTCAAGAGGTGGCCAAAGTACTGGAGTTTCAGCTTCAGCATCATTCCCTCCAAAGAAATCCCAGGGCTGATCTCCTTCAGAATGGACTGGTTGGATCTCCTTGCAGTCCAAGGGACTCTCAAGAGTCTTCTCCAACACCACAGTTCAAACGCATCAATTCTTCAACGCTCAGCTTTATTCACAGTCTAGCTCTCACATCTATACATGATCACTGGAAAAACCATAGCCTTGACTACACGGACCTCTGTTGGCAAAGTAATGTCTCTGCTTTTGAATATGCTATCTAGGTTGGTCATAACTTTTCTTCCAAGGAGTAAGTGTCTTTAACTTCATGGCTGCAGTCACCATCTGCAGTGATTTTGGAGCCCCAAAAAATAAAGTCTGACACTGTTTCCACTGTTTCCCCATCTATTTCCAGATTAGGGGACCTATAAAGTAACTTCGCCTAAGAATTGATGCTTTTGAACTGTGGTGTTGGAGAAGACTCTTGAGAGTCCCTTGGACTGCAAGGAGATCTAGCCAGTCCATTCTGAAGGAGATCAGCCCTGGGATTTCTTTGGAAGGAATGATGCTAAAGCTCAAACTCCAAACTTTAGCCACCTCATGCAAAGAGTTGACTGATTGGAAAAGACTCTGATGCTGGGAGGGATTGGGGGCAGGGGGAAAACGGAACGACGAAGGATGAGACGGCTGGATGGCATCACTGACTCGATGGACATGAGTCTGAGTGAACTCCAGGAGTTGGTGATGGACAGGGAGGCCTGGCGTGCTGCAATTCATGGGTTCGCAAATAGTCGGACATGACTGAGTGACTGAACTGAACTGAAAGTAACTTATAAGAGATTTATATAATGGTTATGATCTAATAGTACTCCAGAAAGCAGAAAACATCATTGCACATAACTTCATAATTTTACATGACTTTGTCTATGTTAAAAATACGCATACAAAAAGACAGAAGGGCTTGTCTGGTGGTCCAGTGGTTAAGAATCCGCCTTGTAGTGCAGGGGATGCATGTTCAAACCCTGGTCAGGGAACTAAGATTCCACATGCTATGGAGTAACTAAGCCTGAGCGCCATAACTAGAGAGTCTGTGAGCTGCAATAAAGACCCAATACAGACAAATTACATAAACAGATATTTTAAAAAAAGATAGAGAGAAAATGTAGCAAAATTCTCAATATATTTATTTATGTGTGGCATTAAAGACAATTTTTTCCCCTTTTTAGTTTTTTAGAATTTTCCCAAACTTTCTTTATTATTCATACACTGTATTACATAAGAAATCACAAAAAAAATTGAAATATTTTCTTTAAAAAAAACTAATACCCCCAGGATTTGAAGGAAAGAAACATAGGTGGAGCAGGAATTTTAGGGCAGTGAAAATACTCTATAGAACACCAAAATGATAGATGTATATCATTAGACATTTGTCCAAAGTCATAAAATGTCCGAAATTAAGAGTAAACCCTAACGTAAACTATGGACTTTGGATGATAATGATGCGTCAATGTGGTTTAGTCACTAAGTCACGTCCAACTCTTTGCAACTCCATGGACTGCAACACACCAGGCTTCCCTGTCCTTCACTATCTCCTGGAGTTTGCTCAAACTCATGTCCACTGAGTCAGTGATGCCATCCAGCCATCTCATCCTCTGTCACCCCCTTCTCCTCCTGCCCTTAATCTCTGTATATCCATCAATTATACCAATGTACCAATCTGGTGGGGGATGTTGATAATGCAGGATGATACGTATGTACGGGGACATGGGAATATAGGAATCTCTGTACCTCCTCCTTGATCTTGCTGGGAACCTAAAACTGCTCCCCCCCAAAAAATAAAATACACAAATTAATCTTTTAAAGAAAAAAAAGTACCCTTCATTGTTACCAAACTTTGATTTTCAGCTTTATGTCAGTTATGTACATATTAATCAGAAATTAGTTAGCATATTATTGGAAATTTTCCCTTTTAATTTTAAAAAATTGCCCATGCTATTTTTCATGAACTAGTTCTATAGAAGCTTCTGTAGGTTAGTTTATTCAGGAAAATATGTTTTACTCAAACTTACATTCTATCTTTTCTTACACTTTGTTTTAATCACCTGAGATCCTCAGAGCAGCAAAGGTAGAAAACAAAATAATGCAGGTAACAAATTACTGCATTGGTTTTATTATCTATTACTTCACTATTGCCTGAAGTACACTATTTATTACTTTCAGTCTGCTTGAATCTCTTATCAGGTAATTCTCTGAGTCTTAAATAGTTTAATGCATTGGAAATAGAGAGACAGTAAAGGATGGTTACTGGTTATTTTTATTTTCTCAGAACCATGCTGCTCTTTTAGTAACATGCTAAGCCATCATGCTTAAGAAAAGAAAAACTAAAAAGCATTTTAGCAGGTAAATATATTTGTTTGAGAAGGCAGACTATTGAATAGAGTAGTAGAATTACAGCTATAGCTGCAATTGAATTAACTATGAAATTTTACTCATTCACAATTTTAGAACTTAGAAAATACTGCAGAGATTATTCTCTGTAATTTGTTCAAGTAATGAATTTTATATGCATGGATTCATTAACCAGAAAATCTTTGGTAGGATTCCCCAGACCACTAAACTATAGCACTTCATGTGGATAAGGGTAAAAACATTTAAAAAACCAGAAATATTTTGTAGAAAATTGTTAATTCTATTTTGTTGTTGTTGTTAATTTGATTAATTCTGTTTTCAATGCCCCCCCGCCCCATAATGGATCATTTCCTAAGGTTTTCAAACTTTTTAAAATTAAACTTAATTTTATTTCCTTTTATGACATTATAAGAAAAAAGATGAATGCTTTCCAATTCATAGTCACAAAGCTGACAAAACCTTCCCACTCATGGAGTCCCATCAGTCAGTGACTGTGGGGCAGACAAAACAATTCATCTTAGCTGGTTTCTTCATAACAGTCATGTCTACTCACATGGCTTAGCTATATGTTATATACATATGTGTATGTGTATGTATATATACAGATATATGTATGTACACATATATTTAACTCATATGATAGTCTTGTTACTTAAAATCATAAAATGAAACAGTATGAAAAATTACCAAGGCTATAAACAGTCTAAATGAGAATCCAACTAAAGCAGCAATGAATTTTGTTTCCAAGTAAAAAGCTACTTATTATATACTCCAATATCTCCCTAATCAACAAGATCTGTGCTCCCATACTAACACCAACACTTGATGCAAACCAAGTTTGCCATGACTTCTTCATAAAAGAGCTTACCAGGTGGTATAGTTGTAAAGAATCTGCCTGCAGTGTAGGAAACATGGGAGGCTAGAGGTTCGATCCCTGAGTCTGGAAGATCTGCTGGAGGAGGAAATGAAAACCCACTCCAGTATTCTTGCCTGAACAATTCCATGGACAGAGGAGCCTGGTGGGCTACAGTCCATGGGGTCACAGAAGAGTTGACTTCTATCGAGTGACTGAGCATGCAAGCCTCTTCATAAAGAACGGGCAAAATGATATGAAGAACTGTCAGATTATATGAGAATTATTTTTTAAAAGCACTCTTTCTTCTGCATTACTTCATTAAAAAAAATAGGATCATTCCATATCTAATAAGCCAGAAATCGCTAATTTTTTCCCTACAACTTGAGCATTTCACCACTAATTTTTTATCTGTGTATAAAAAAGCATCATGGGATTATCTTGCACTCCAGTGCTATTTCCCCTCCTCAGGTCCTCCGTTCTACCTTTTCAAACCTTATCCACATCTCAAAGACCCCAAATTTTCCTTTTCAACTCTTCATTCCCCCTAAGAGTTTAATCATCATGAAAATCTCCACTGTTTATTTATATTTTCTTTACTGGGGTATAGTTGTTTCATAAAATCTCCACTGTTTTAATTATAACAGTTGGATATGTGAGTTCCTGTATATGGCACTGATCCATTTTTGTTAATCATGACAATCTGAATAAACCATAAGCTTCTTCAAATTCATATCTTACTATCTTTTTTAAGCTTCTACCACTCTTTTCACCAAACGTTTACCATACTACTAAGTACATAGTAAGTATTGGTTTATAAATCTACATATTCTTATTCTCAAGTCTCTTTTCTTAGATCACAGTAAGAGTACCCACTAAAAGCAGCAATGTCTTTTCACAGTATTGATGCTGAAAGACAGGATAAACGTCTCCCAAACAACTCTCTGAGTTCACTGAGATCAGAAATTCAAACTACTCATACTGGTAGCAATAAAATGATAACATAGTATTTGGCACACAGTAACTACTGAATAAATATGTTGAATTATACTTAAGGCTTTTCCATTATAGTAGAGAAGACCTAGAAACTCATATTATTTCTGAATAGTCAAACTATTTGAGGTCTTACTAAATTCAGAGGGCAGAATAAATCTGCCCTTAGACCCTGTAGAAATCCTAACCCATTTCTCCTAATATCCAATCTAATTATAAATGGTTAAGTAACAATAGCTAATGATAAGAGATGCCAGTAGTAATGTAATGTTGTCACTATTAAAGAGTTCCAAGTACCTACTATTATATTGGAATCCATCCCACTACCTGAATTGACTGAAGTCCAGAAAACTTCTAAAAAGAAAATAAATTTCAAAACAACCTCAAATAAAAGTCCAATATTGTTGGCGCAGAATTTATACAAAAATAAAGGAAAAATATTCAAAAAAAGATACTGCATTTTAGATAGAATGAACAAGGGGAAAAACAAATACCATATGGTAAATGATATAGTAATCAAGTCATAATCACCTTCTTATTTTTAACTTCTGTTCCAAGTTAATAAGAGCTCTGTGCTAATTTATATCAAAATACATCATGGCCTAAAATTATACCATTGCCAATAAAAGAATTGGAATTCTAAATGCAACAGTTTGTATTTAATATATTCCTATGATGACCTGCCAGAATAGCGAATGTAATGACTGATAACTAGTGACATTTATATTTATGAATCATAAGCATAGGCACTAACAGGTTTTCAGTTACTCCCCCATTCAAAATTACATCATAGACATGTTCAGTCATGTGTGCTACATTATCTTAAAAAGATAAATGCTGGACAACTGCAAGATGTCATAGGTTAAACATGCCCTATAAATATTTTGTTCTTGAAATAACTCTTTCTCCTACAATATAAATGGCCAGCGTTTTGAGATTCAGACATGATATATACAACTCCATGTGCAAACTTAGGAAGATGATATCCTCCTCACAAAAGTTAACAATCACATCAAATCATTTATCATTCCTAAAGTTTACTCCTGAGAGTGAAATCTTAAATCAGTCAGGCCCCAGCACCCAATCAAAGCTTACAAAACATCAAGTCAACATCTTTAGATATGCCTAAAAGACAGATCCTTTAAGTTAATTGATTGTACATTTTCTATGCTTTTCTATTTCTTTTACATACGGGTTTCCTTGGTGTTGTTTTCCCTAAAAAAGAAAAATCCTCAAGCAAATGAAAACACAGAAAGAGTGAAAGGGAGAGAGACCCACAGACTCCCTGATTTACTTCTTTGTGATTCCAGCCAGGATCTATGATGAGGTTAAAAGTTTCACAATACATCAACTTGGTCTGCAAACATCTACAAAATAAGGATGCAAAGCAGAACTGGGACCATGTGCAGTTTCTTGTCATTTATTCTGCCTAAAATAGAGAGTGGAGTGACACATGGTAATATTAGACGTATTTGCCCAAAGATGCCATTTTTCATTGACTACCTTTCTCTTAATCTCAGGCTCCTGGATGAAACAGTAAAAACGTTTCTGTGCTGATGTAAGTTTCCCACATCCCCCATCTTAGAAACCTCAACAACTGAAAAGCACAATTCTACCAAAAGGAACTTGCAAAAATTTGTTCATTTTTAAAAAAAGCATCATTATGTTTCAGACGAAAACACAACCTTCCAAAGATGTCAAATAAAAGGGTAACAAAGAAACAAACAGCATCTTTAGAAGGGAATCTCAATGCCAACCGGTTGTGAAGCAGTGATCCTAGAGAAGCCCTGAAACGTGAACAAGTAAGTTTCCTCCTCGGATTGATCACCTGTATCACTCTCCGCTTCCAGGTTAGTAATTATATTGTCGATGGAGCAGCCTCCAAGAATGACACTTGTCATTGCCAAACCGAACCCTGTTGATAAACGGGCCATTTAAACAGACTTGCATTTGGTAACGTTCGCTGAGTTCAGTTCACAGAGACAATGGGGAGATGGGAAGAAAAAAGGGGGGGGGGCGCTCTATCTTTATATTTGGATTGGAAATTGGAAAAAAGAGGTCAGTCTCTAGAGGCCAGACATCCAAAGGACCCTCAGTCTCCTCCCAGTTGGCCTCTAAAACAGGATTACATTTTGGATCTAGACTGTGCCCCACCCCTTGCCTTCCCACCGTGGCTACCACCTTAGAAGTTACCAAGGTAGCTCTCCTGCGACTAGGGGTGCGGATTCTCTGACGCAAAATAGCACCCGGCACCAATTCAGCAGCGGGGAACTACTGGGTTGGGACAGCCACCAGCTCCTCTAAGAAGCCACCTTTGGGCTCGCGGGAGACCCCAGCGCCCCATCCCTGCCCTCGCCCTCGCCTGGAGCTGCAGCAGGAGTTACGCATCCTCAGCCTTGACACTGTCTGCGCTTCTTTCTATCCGGATCAAGGCTGGTGGGGGTGAAAGGGTAGAAGTAGAATGGGGGTTCGTGGGAGCGAGGAAGAACCAAAACAGTCTGGGTCCCCAAAAGCTAGAACTCAAGTGGCCAGAAGCTGGTGCACGCGCATCACACACACACACNAAAAAAAAAAGAGAGAGAGAGAGAGAGAAAGTCGATAAAACTGACCCCTCACCCCCTGGAATCATGATAGTTAAACAGTGTTCTTGAAAGAGGTAGCTCAATCCTGCTGATTCCACAAAGCTAAGAGAGGATTTATTAATTGCAAGTCCTCTCACCAAAAAATCCCCTGGGAGACTGAGTCATCTTGGCTCTACTTATCTGGGACAGTTTTTTTTTTTTTAATTGTCCTTCCTCTTTTCAGGACCTATGCTGATGTATGTTTTGGGTAGAGGGGGAGATACCCTGGATCTCCTGCTGTGAGAGAGAATAAGAAGAGTTTGCTTCCAACTTTTTTCTTTTTTGTTTTTGTATCTATTTCAAATCTTTTGCAACTAAATAAAGAGGAAATAACTTTTTGACTGCTCTGTTAAAAAGGATCTAGGGAAGGGAGTTAATAGGAAGCCTTGGGTTTCATTCTCAGTAGGCGGCTAGGATTCATTAGTTAAAAGTTCTAATTTCCTGAGTGGCAAACTCATGGGTTATTAGCTATTGACCTAGAGGGCTGGATTTACTTTGTTTTCTTCAGTGCACTCTACTCCAGATTGTTATTTTAATAGGCTACCCATTTGGTCATGCCTTAGTAGGCATCTCTCTCTTACTTGTCATACCCCAGGTTGTTCCAACATGCTTCCATACAAGAAGAAAATCTTGGCTGCTCCTCTCTTCCTAGTCCCTTCCTAACTGCTGCTGCTAAGTCACTTCAGTCGTGTCAGACTCTGTGCGACCCCATAAACGGCAGCCCACCAGGCTCGCCCATCTCTGGGATTCTCCAGGCAAGAACACTGGAGTGGGTTGCCATTTCCTCCTCCAATGCATGAAAGTGAAGTCGCTCAGTCGTGTCTGACTCTTAGTGACTGCACGGACGGCAGCCTACAGGTTCCCTTAGGCCCCTCATATTCAGTCTCTTCATTCTGAATAATTCATCTTGATAAATCCTTGTAAATCTTATTTGCAATATGGAAGGAAAAAAGAGAAAACAGAAGAAAAATAGGAATTTAGAAGTGGTGTCAAGAGAATAAAAAAATTAATTTAAAATTTAAAAATTTAAAATTCATTGAAAAACCAGGGAGAAAAGAAGAAAGGTAGAAAGTAGAGGCTGCTGGAAAAAAATTAAAATAAGGCAAGAATAAGGAAACCAGTGTGTACTAAGTAAACTGGAGAGAAGAGGGAAGAAATAATTATGTGTTAAATAAGTAATATGCTTGAGTTCTCT
This sequence comes from Redunca redunca, assembly GCA_006410935.1. Taxonomy (NCBI): domain Eukaryota; kingdom Metazoa; phylum Chordata; class Mammalia; order Artiodactyla; family Bovidae; genus Redunca; species Redunca redunca. The sequence goes on from SJYQ01002189.1 coordinate 110,885, forward strand.
AAGGTAAAGAGAATATATAGTTTTAAATGACCATGTGTCTGCAGATTCTTCTTTATATTAAAAGATGTAACAGTAATAAGTATATACAACAGGTTTACAAACTCTTCCACTGTAAATTCCTAATCTTTAATTATACTGTTATTTAATATCAGAAGACGGATAAGTGGTCAGAAATGGCAGGAAAGAAGGTGAGAAAGAAGGAAGGTGCTACTCCTTTATATCTGAATTTTTGACTCTCAATAGTAGACAAGTGAATAGAAAAGCCCTCAAAACTCAGAAATAACAAAGTTAGGCAAGAATACTGGAAAATAGGAAAGAGGATGGTGTTTTGATGGTTTTCTCCCACAGACAAAGTAAGTCTCATTAATATAAGAATATTTTCAGGCTATGCTAAATCTCCTTCACTGACAATTAAAAATTTTCTTTTCCCCTATAATATCTATGAAATCAATCCTGAATATTCACTGGAAGGATGGTTACTTCATGAAGCTGAAGCTCCAATACTTTGACCACCTGATGCCAAGAGCCTGCTCGTTGGAAACAACCTTGATGCTGGGAAAGGTTGAAGGCAGGAGAAGGGGACAACAGAGGATAAGATGGTTGGATGGCATCACTAGCTCAATGGACATGACTTTGAGCAAACCCCAGGAGAAAGTGAAGGACAGGGAAGCCTGGTGTGCTGCAGTCCATGGGGTCACAAAGAGTTGGACACCAATTAGCGGCTGAACAACAGTAGATTAGTGAGTCCAACTATTTTCGATCAAAATTGAATCATAATTATTACTATAAAACATGTTATGCACATCCATATCACAAATTACTTTTAAGTAAAGGCTAGCCTCCATCTATATATCTATCATCTGTAAATATGATATGGAGTTAACTGAAAGGAGAAAAGTTAAAATTGGCTTCCAAATCCAAACTATAACAGCTAGACAGCCCCCAGCAGTGATGACTACCACTATCTATCAGTCATTAATCAGGTATGCATAAAACATTCCTAAAGAAGAAAGTTTTACAAACAGAGTTAAAGATATTGAGGGGAAGGAGACAGAATGAGAAGAACAGAAGGATATAGTCAGGTCTACTCACTCTATTTTTTTAATCACCCTTGGGAAAAATTGGGCTTCCCTTGTGGCTCAGCTGGTAAAGAATCCACCTACAATGCAGGAGACCTGGGTTTGATCCCTGGGTTGGGAAGATCCCCTGGAGAAGGGAAAGACTACCCACTCCAGTATTCTGGCTTGGAGAATTCCATGGGGTTGCAAAGAGTCAGACACATCCCTCTGATGCATCCTGTTCTTTCTCAGAGATTAGTATATACGATGTTTTAAAGCCAACTTATGGTGATCACACAGCAAAAATGGCACCTAATAAAATTTCTTATGAATGTGTTCATAAATATGTTTATGTACTAGTGGTAGAGGCAAATGAGTACATACGCAAACCACATCACCTATAAACTTAGAATAACAGACTACTAATAAAAAAGTAAAAAAGTATCTTTTTTTTTTTTTTTTTTTTAGAAATGACTGTGCAGCCAGCATTTTATTCTGTCTGTTTAGTCAGTATTTTCTGAGTGTTGCAGCAGGAAGGATTGGATAATTACAGGAGATCATCTAATGGTGGTTTGTTCAGTTCCGGGCACTTATCAATATTCTCCTCTGTGTGTGTTTAATCTACTGAATTCAAGCTGTAATAATTAACCTATATGAGGAATGCTACAACACTGCCATACTTTTTAATTTATGAAGAACTCAAAAATATTCCCAAAATATTTTGTTGGCAGCAGCTTTTATTACTATACTATCATAATAATGTTCATTACATCTTTAAAAAGAGGATAATATACATAATAATGACAACACTGTTTTCATTTTTTTTCTTTTGCATAAACTTTGTTTGTAAAATCCAGTGAAGTCATTAGAGATTTTTGAAAACATTAAGAAAAAAGAAAAAATAATGGGGGAGTGACAATTTTGTTCCCATAAAACTAATTTTCACTGGGTGAAAAATAAGGGAGAAGAACATGGATATCTATAAGAGAAAATACTGTTCGTGAAATGCAACAGAAGAAAATGAGTTAAGTTCTCCACATGCACTCTAAGAAATATACTGTACATGATATGCCTAGGCAGTGATTCTCAAAGGCACTGGAGCTTCTTAGTGTTAAGAAGTAATTCATCACTGCTGGGGGCTGACTAGCTGTTATAGTTTGGATTTGGAAGCCAATTTTAACTTTTCTCCTTTCAGTTAACTCCATATCATATTTACAAATTGATAGATGATAGATATATAGATGGAGGCTAGCCTTTACTTAAAAGTAATTTGTGATATGGATGTGCATAACATGTTTTATAGTAATAATTATGATTCAATTTTGATCCAAAATAGTTGGACTCACCAATCTACTGTTACAGTTCAGTTCAGTTCAGTCACTCAGTCGTGTCCGACTCTGCGACCTCATGGACTGCAGCGCGCCAAGCCTCCCTGTCCATCACCAGCTCCTGGAGTTTACTCAAACTCTTGTCCATTGAGCCAGGGATGCCACCCAACCATCCGATTCTCTGTCGTCCCCTTCTCCCACCGCCTTAATCTTTCCCAGCATCAGGGTCTTTTCAAATGAGTCGGTTCTTCAGATCAGGTGGCCAAAGTATTGGAGTTCCAGCTTCAGCATTAGCCCTTCCAATGAACACCCAGGACTGATCTCCTTTAGGATGGACTGGTTGGATCTCCTTGCAGTCCAAGGGACTCTCAAGAGTCTTCTCCAACACCACAGTTCAAAAGCATCAGTTCTTCAGCACTCAGCTTTCTTTAGAGTCCAGCTCTCACATCCATATATGACTACTGGAAAACCATACATCAGAGCTTGTTAACAGACCCTACTAGCAGGGTGTCTGATCCAGCAGATCTGGGGAAAGGGTGTGAAATGTGTTCTACTAAGTTTCTTGGCTGATGGAAAGGGTCAAACTCTGAAAGCTATTACCTAGAAAGACTGAAAGAAAACTTTAGGCTCCTTTTAGCCAAAATCAACCTTAAAGATCATCCAGTTACAAACCTTCATTTGATAAATGAGGAAACATGGTCTGGGGAGGTTAAATGGTACCTCCAATACATCACATCTAGGGAATATAAATTGGAAGCTAGAACCTCATACTGCCTTAGACATCTTGTGGTTTTGTCTCCATTTGTCTGGAGGTCTCCTTTTTAATGTATCCATTGCTCTTGGCATGATGGCTATTATAGAAGCATATTGGTGAAGAACAAATGTGATCTGGAAGTTATGTATCCAGAGTAATTAGAGCTGCGTCTATTCCAATGTAGCTGATCAATAAATACTTGATAAGGAGATGAATGAATGAAGTGTTGTCTATCTTGTGTGTTTTGAAACTAATTTAATTTTACAAATATTTAGTAAGTGGTTAGCTTAGGTAAGAATCTATGCTATGGAGATGTGCCACTAGGATTAGCAAGACACAGCCCCAGCAAGAACAATTAGATAATCCCACACATGACTCTAACATAAAATGATTTTACCTCAGAGTATCTCTTTTATGCCCTCTTTCTCAACTATAGTCAGTTTACTTTACTTACCTACAAAGTTAATGTATATTTAACATTGTTTTCCTTACTTTTTATTCATGAGACAGAAATTGAACTTTTGCTTAACTGAACAAAGGGAATTATCTCATAGCTTAACCATAGAAAGGCAAGAAGAGACATATTTTCTAGTAGAACTGGAGCCAGAAATGGAGCCAGAGCCCATTGGGACTACTTATTTCTGTCCTTGTATCCCATCCTCTTTTAGTGGATTTGCTTCAGTTTCTCCCTAAAGTTGAACTTTAGTCGATGATAAATCCATATTCACATCTTATAACTCTGCAAGTAGAACAAAAAAGAGCTAATTCTAGTAAGCTCCTAGGAGAGGACTTTGATAGGTCCAGCTTCGGTCATGGACATACACAGTGGTCAATCACTATGATAGGCTCAGGTGCAAAGTTACTATTACAGTATGCCCTTCTTAGAGAAAAGGCTGATATAAATAAATATATTTGCATATTTATTACCATGACTTTCCAGCAGGTGGCAGTAAGAGGAGTCAGTCTACAAAAATGGGTGTGTTATGATAATTTTCTAATCTATAGAAGCAAAGTATCTTTAGGAAGCAAAATTATTTTCAGATTCATACAAAGAAAGACATCATACGAATCAGCAATGGTTCCACCTGGGTCAGGGCTTCCCAGGTAGTGTCAGAGGTAAAGATCCAGCCTGCCAATGAGGGAGATGTAAGAGATCCTGGTCTGATCCCTGGGTCAGGAAGGTCCCCTGGAGGAGGGCATGGCAATCCACTCTAGTATTCTTGCCTGTAGAATCCCATGGACAGAGAAGTCTGGCCAGCTATGATCCATAGGATTATAAACAGGCGGACACAACTGAAGCGACTTAATATTCACGTATGCACTACTTGGGTCAGGAACTGGTAATGAGGCAGTTTAATGACTGGCCCAGCTTGGGTCAGGGACTTCCCTGGTGGCTTAGACAGTAAAGCATCTATCTACAATGCGGGAGACCTGGGTTCGATCCCTGGGTTGGGAAGATCCCCTGGAGAAGGAAATGGCAATCCACTCCAGTACTATTGCTTGGAAAATCCCATGGACAGAGGAGCCTGGTAGGCTACAGTCCATGGGGTCTCAAAGAGTCGGACACGACTGAGTGACTTCACTTAACTTGGGTCAACTTTCCTACACCACTGGCCTATTTCTCCCTCAAAGCTGGAGTAAAGTTATTTACCATACAGACCATAGATTCTTTTGCATACCTGTAGATTGACATTTCTAAATTGCTTAGTTTCCCAAAGCTGCTGCTGCTGCTGCTAAGTCGCGTCAGTCGTGTGACTCTGTACGACCCCATAGACGGCAGCCCACCAGGCTCCCCTGTCCCTGGGATTTTCCAGGCAAGAACACTGGAGTGGGTTGCCATTTCCTTCTCCAATGCATGAAAGTGAAAAGTGAAAGTGAAGTCAGTCAGTCCTGTCTGACCCCTAGCGACCCCATGGACTGCAGCACATCAGGCTCCTCCGTCCATGGGATTTTCCAAGCAAGAGTACTGGAGTCAGGTGCCATTGCAAAGCTAGCTGCACTCAAGTCTTAGTTTTAGCATTAACCCCTTCATCCATTCCTATTTTAGGGTCCCAGCTCTAAAGACCTGCAATATTAATATTGTGATATATATACGTGTGTGTGTGTATGTGCGCATGTGTGTGTGTGCAGTTGGTTATTCAGATGATCACAGCCCCTAAAACCTTTGGAATTTCCTGGGCAATAGTAACAATGTGATAATGTTTGGTCTCTTGTCCTTTAGTTCTTGAAAATGCCACAAGGAAACTGGCTTTTGGATCTCACCCAAGGGAGAGTGCTGGTTGCCAAGAGAATCAGCCTATGATTAGAAAGTTGGGACTTTAAATCTCACTCCCTGATTCCCAGAAAGAGATGAGGGGCTTGGGGTTAAATCAATCACCACTGGCCAATGGTTTAGTCCATCATGACTACGTAATGAAGCCTCCATAAAAACCCAGAAGGACAGCTTTTGGCACCCCTTTTTGGACAGCTTTCAAGATGGGGAACAAGAATGTTTCCAAGTGCTGGCCCCAGCCTCCAGGTGGACAGAAGCTCTTCTGTTCTGAACCTCACCCAATGTATCTTTTCATCTTACTGTTGATTTGTACCCTTTAATATCCTTTTATAATAAATCAGTAAGTGAGTAATGGGTTTTCTTGAGTTCTGTGAGCAGTTCCAGCAAATTCTTTGAACCTGAGGAGGGGATTGTGGGTACCTCTGAATTTTAGTCAGTTGGTCAGAAGTATGGACAACAACCAGGACTTGTGATTTGGGTTTGAAGTAAAGGGAGGGGTTCTGGGACTAAACACTTTACTTGTAGAGTCTAGTTCTACCTTCCAGTAAACAGTGTGAGCACTGAGTTGAATTTTCAGACATGCTGCTGGTATCCAGAATTGCTTGTTGGTGTGGGGAAACCTACACACATATACACACACACAAACACAAACATGCACGCGTGCTCACATTGGAATTGAGCCCAAGAACTCATTTCAGTTCAGTTCAGTTCAGTTCAGTCACTCAGTCATGTCCAACTCCTTGTGACCCCATGAATCGCAGCACTCCAGGCCTCCCTGTCCATCACCAACTCCCAGAGTTCACTCAGACTCACGTCCATCGAGTCCGTGATGCCATCCAGCCATCTCATCCTCTGTCGTCCCCTTCTGCTCCTGCCCCCAATCCCTCCCACCATCAGAGTCTTTTCCAATGAGTCAACTCTTCACATGAGGTGGCCAAAGTTTGGAGTTTCAGCTTCAGCATCATTCCTTCCAAAGAAATCCCAGGGCTGATCTCCTTCAGAATGGACTGGCTGGACCTCCTTGCAGTCCAAGGGACTCTCAAGAGTCTTCTCCAAGAACTCATATCAAGGACTCACTAAAAACATAGTTGTTAAATTACCCCACCATGTGTGGAAGCAAAATACTGAAACTACTATACCCTTTAACCTACGTTTTTAACAATTTCTACTCATCCTGAAACCTTGGGACCCATGCCTGACATCTCATTCTACCTCTCAGCTACAAAGTGCTGGACCAAGTGAAAAAAGAACCTGAGATTTTCAGTACTCCAGGACTCTTACAGACTTGGCCAAAGAGGTGTTCTAAAAACTTGGCCAGTTGCCACTCTGCACAGATTAACAGCTTTTCCATGGAAAGAGACTCAGCAACAACTAAAGGATATTTGATCATTCTGTAGAGCCCAATACACAATGCAAGCACTAAAACGACTGAAAGTTCTAGTCAACCATTCATCCGTTCAGTTCAGTCACTCAGTCGTGTCTGACTCTTTGCAACCACATGAACCGCAGCACTCCAGGCATCCCTGTCCATCACCAGCTCCCAGAGTCCACCCAAACCCATGTCCATTGAGTTGGTGATGCCATCCAATCAACTCATCCTTCGTTGTTCCCTTCNGAGCTTTAAGCCAACTTTTTCACTCTCCTCTTTCACTTTCATTAAGAGGCTCTTTAGTTCTTCTTCACTTTCTTCTATAAGGGTGGTGTCATCTGCATATCTGAGATTATAAGTATTTCTCCCAGCATTCTTGATTCCAGCTTGTGTTTCCTCCAGCCCAGCGTTTCTCATGATGTACTCTGCATATAAGTTAAATAAGTGGGGTGACAATATACAGCCTTGACATACTCCTTTTCCTATTTGGAACCAGTCTGTTGCTCCATGTCCAGTTCTGACTGTTGCTTCCTAACCTGCATACAGGTTTCTCAAGAGGCAGGTCAGGTGGTCTGGTATTTCCATCTCTTTCAGAATTTTCCACAGTTTAGTGTGATCCACACAGTCAAAGGCTTTGGCATAGTGCACCCAATTAATTTTATATATACCTGAAGATCCTTATCCTTGTTAAGTTTCAGGATTGTTTTGCCCCATGGAAATTAGTAAAGGTGGGCCAAGAAGCACTACTGTTTCTAACAGAGTAAAGAGGACAGAGAAGTTGGCAGAGGCTATACCCCTCCCTCTGCTTATAGACAGCTTTGACCTCCAGGAATATAAAGTCATATCCTGCCAGGTGTAAAGTGGCACCAGTATTATCTACTCTGTATGGCTAGATAGAGTGTGCAGTTTAGTTTCTCATCTCGGATAGGATGAACCAAATGTGGATACAATCTAGAACATTTTGTGTAATGATTAACTTCCAAAACTGTGAGAAAAATCAATCTTAGTGTTGAATGTACCCAACTTACAGTAGTGTGGTGTGGAAGTCCAAGATGACTAATATTTAGATTTGTTTTGTTCTTCCAGCTTTATTTAAATATAGTTAACATATAATATTGTGTAATCTTTAGATGTAGACATGTTAATTCAATACATTTACATGTTGCAGAATGATTACCACCATAGCATTAGCTGACACCTCTATTCCATTGCATAATTACAATTTATTTTTTGTAATAAGAACATTTAAGATATGTTCTCTTAGTACCTTTTAATTATATCATACAGTATTATTAGCTAAAATCACTGGGTTTCCTGGTGGCTCAGATGGTAAAAATATGTGCCTGCAATGTGGGAGACCTGAGTTTGATCCACAGTTTGGGAAGATCACTGCATGGCAACTCACTGCAGTATTCTTGCCTGAAGAATTCCTATTAACAGAGGAAACTGGCGGGCTACAGTCCATGGGGTTAGAAAGAGTCGGACACAACTAAGCACCTAAGTACACACACACACCCCTCGGTATTTGAGATCCCCAGAAGGTATTCAGCTCATAACTGAAATTTGTACCCTATGACCAAATCCTCTCCTAGCCCCTACCCTCTAGCCCCTAGTAAACACCATTCTACTCTGTTTCTAGAGTTCAACATTTCTTAGATTCAATATATAAATGATATTATACACTGTTTCCTCTGTCTGACGTATTTCACTTAGCATGATACCCCCAAGATCCATCCATGCTGTTACAAATGGCAAGATGTCTTGTTTTATCATGGTTGGATAATATTTCATTGTTTATTTACACCACATCTTCTTTATCTATTCATCCATTGACTGACATAGGTTATTTCCATATCTTTCCCATCATGAATAAAGCTTCCATGAACACGCTCGTATACATAATTCTTTGAGATCCTGATTTTATTTCCTTTAGACATATATCTAGAAGTGCAATTGCTAGATTACTTGGTAATTCTAAAATAGGATTTTGATATTGAGAAATGGGGCACTGCTGTGACAAATACCTAAAAATGTGGAAGCAGCTTTTGAATGGGGTAATGGGTAAAGGCTGAAAAGGTTTTGAGGTACATGCTCGAACGATGGACATTTAGGCCATTCTGGAGGGGGCTGAGAAATAAAATAGGAGATCAGAATAAAAAGCTTCTATCTTCTAAGAGATTGCATAAATACTCATGAATAGGATGTTTGTAGAAATATGGACATGAAGGGCCATTCTGGTGATATCTCCTGCAGATCTAAGGATATGTTATCATGAACTGGAAGAAAGGCTATTGTTATTATAAAGTGACAAAGTACTTGGTTTATTATAAAGTGACAAAGTACTTGGTTAAAGTATGTCAGTTCAAGTATTTTACGGAAGACAGAACTCATGAGTAATGAAATTGGATATTTAATTAAAGAGATTTTCAAGCAAATGTTGAAGGAGCAGTCTGGTTCCTCTTGACTGCTTATAGCATAAAGCAAAAAGAAAAAAAAGATGAATTGAAGGAGGGATTTTTAAGCAAAAAAGGAATCAGACTTAATGACTTGGAAAATTCTCAGTCTGACTATTTTGCAAAAACAAAACAAAACAAACCCACAAAAGCATATTCTGAAGAGAATACCAAGGAAAGGCTGGAGAATCAATCAAAGATATTATGGAATTATAAAAACTGAAATACAGCCATGAACTGAAGGGGACAGAGATGGAACAAAATGAAAGAAGGGTGTCAGATTTAGATTCTATTGGGTTGGATCATATTTCTATAAGGATGGAAACATGTACTGTCTTTCAAGGAAATGGAAAGATCCCAGAAATCAGGTTGAGATCATCAGGGTCGCCACTGCGGATTTAATAGACCAGATGGCTTTCATCCAAAGACTTAGGTATGAGACAGTCCTGCAAAGCAATGGGACAGGGCAACCCAGAGTCTTGGGGTATGAACCCCTCCGATCAGAGTCACGGAAAATCTCTGTTGACGACTTCAGCGGGTATTGAAGGCAGAACTGCTGCCACGGTGTAATGTACAGCACTGAAGACAAGATGGGATTTACCTTGCTAGATTTTGGACTTGCTCGGAACCCATCATTCTTTCCTTCTTCCATGCTTTTCCCTTTTGGAATGGGAATGCCTATCTATGCCACCACTGTAATTTGGAAGTACACTGACTTATCTGTTCACAGATTCACCGATAGAGAGTAATTTTGCCCCAGGAAGAACTGAAACAGAGCAGGACCCTCCTCTAGTCCTTCCTTACCCCACCCCTTGGAGGCCACCATGTCCTCTGCCTGCCTTTTGTCTGTTGAAAAACTTTAGCCAAAGAATAAGCTTAATCAGAGAAGTGAGAAGATGTGGAAGCTAAGGAAAGCAGTCAAAATAGTAATAGTTTAGTCATTAAGCAAAGTCAAGGAATTTAGTTCCTCCTCAAGGGCTACAGATAATATTCTGAGCCATTTTTTTAAATTTATTTATTTTAATAGATATTGAAACTTCCACCAGGTGGAAGAAGTTAATTGTATGATGACAAGACTGTAGCCATAACATAAACTGCTACGATTCTGAGAATACGCCTCAAAGAAATGGGAAAAATAAATAAATAACACTGGAACTGAAGACTAACCGTACATAAATCAATCAAAATGACACTGATCAGACCACTGCATGACCAATTTCAAGATGATTGTCAGAGTTACTATGCTCTATCTGTATGTAGCCCCCTCCCTTCGCTTATGGAATCTCTTGCCCACTTGTCAGTGCAAAGAGCTGGTCTTTGTACACAAGTTTGCTTTTTCTCCTGAAATAAATCAAATTTTCCTTTCCACCAACCTTGCCTCTTGAGTGTTGGCTTTAGAGTGGGAAGCAGCCAGACCCCACCTTTGGTAACAAAATTATATCTGATGTCTCACACATACCTGATTGATATAATATTTATATGAGACTTTAGACTTCAGATTTTAAATAATGCTGGAATAATTTAAGACTCTGAGGACTGTTGGGATGAAATGAGTGTATTTTGCATTTCAGAAGGACATGAACTTGGGAGGCCAGGGATAGAATGATATGGAGTGAATGCTTCAGTTCAGTTCAGTTCCATTCAGTTGCTCAGTCGTGTCCGACTCTTTGTGACCCCATGAATTGCAGTACACTAGGCCTCCCTGTCCATCACCAACTCCCGGAGTTCACTCAGACTCGCATCCATCAAGTCACTGATGCCATCCAATCATCCTGATCTCCTTCTCCTCCTGCCCCCAATCCCTCCCAGCATCAGGGTCTTTTCCAATGAGTCAACACATTGCAAGAGGTGGCCAAACTACTGGAGTTTCAGCTTCAGCATCATTCCCTCCAAAGAAATCCCAGGGCTGATCTCCTTCAGAATGGACTGGTTGGATCTCCTTGCAGTCCAAGGGACTCTCAAGAGTCTTATCCAACACCACAGTTCAAAAGCATCAATTCTTCGGCGCTCAGCCTTCTTCACAGTCCAACTCTCACATCCATACATGACCACAGGAAAAACCATAGCCTTGACTAGACGGACCTTTGTTGGCAAAGTAATGTCTCTGCTTTTGAATATGCTATCTAGGTTGGTCATAACTTTTCTTCCAAGGAGTAAGCA